>JAWPHD010023862.1:0-20907 GCA_037043455.1 Cyrtodaria siliqua
TCAGATGTGAGTGGGTATATAATGTCAGTTCAAAGTGGGTATATAATGTCAGATGTAAGTGGATATATAACGTCAGATGTAAGTGGGTATATAATGTCAGTTGTAAGTAGGTATTTAATGTCAGTAGTAAGTGTGTGTTTATGTCAGTGTATATATCCACTTACATCAGACATTATATACCCACTTACATCTGACATTACATACCCACACACATCTGACATTATATTCCCACTAACAACTGACATTATATACACACTTACAACTGACATTATATACCCACTCACATCTGACATTATATACCCACTTACAACTGACATTATATACCCACTTACATCTAACATTATATACCCCCTTACAAAAGACATTATATACCCACTTACATCTGCCATTACAGACCCACACACATCTGACATTATATACCCACTTACAACTGACATTATATACCCACTTACATCTGACATTATAGACCAACTTACATCTAACATTATATACCCACTCACATCTGACATTATATACCCACTTACAACTGAAATTATATACCCACTTACAACTGACATTATATACCCACATACAACAGACATTATATACCTACTTACATCTGACATTATATACCACTTACAACAGACATTATATACCCACTTACATCTGACATTATATTCCCACTCACATCTGACATTATATACCCACTTAAAACTGACATTATATACCCACTTACAACTGACATTATATACCTACTTGCAATAGACATTATATACCCACTTAAAACTGACATTATACACCCACTTACAACTGACGTTATATACCCACTTACTATTGACGTTATATACCCACTCACATCTGAAATTATATTCCCATTTACAACTGACATTATATACCCACTCACATCTGACATTATATCCCCACTTACATCTGACATGACATGATATACCCACTGACAACAGACATTATATACCCACTTACATCTGACATTATATACCCACTAACATCTGACATTATAGACCCACTCACATCTGACATTATCTACCCACTTACAACTGACATTATATACCCACTTACAACTGACATTATATACCCACTAAGAAAAGACATTATATACCAACTTACAACTGACACTTACAACTGACATTATATACCCACTTACAACTGACATTATATACCCACTTACAACAGACATTATATACCCACTTACATCTGACATTATATACCAACTCACATCTGACATTATATACCGACTTACAACTGACATTATATACCCACTTACATCTGACATTATATACCCACTTACAACTCACATTATATACTCACTTACAACTGACATTATATACCCACTCACAACTGACATTATATACCCTTTTACATCTGACATTATATACCCAATTAGAACTGACATTATATACCCACTTAGAACTGACATTATACACTCACTTACATCTGACATTATATACCCACTTACAACTGACATTATGTACCCACTTACAACTGACATTATATACCCTCTTGCAACTGATATTATATACCCACTTACTTCTGACGTTATATACCCATTTACAACTGACGTTGTACACCCACTTACAACTGACGTTATATACCTAATTACAACTGACGTTATTTACCCCCTTACAACTGAAATTATATACCCACTTACAACTGACGTTATACACCCACTTACAACTGATTTTATATACCCACCTACATCTGACGTTATATACCCACTTACATCTGACGTTATATACCCACTTACATCTGACGTTATATACCCTCTTTCATGTGACATTATATACCCACTCACATCTGACATTATATACCCACTTACAACTGACGTTATATACCCACTTACAACTGAAATTATATACCCACTCACAACTAAAGTTATATACCCACTTACATCTGACGTTATATACACTCTTACAACTGACGTTATATACCCACTTACCTCTGACGTTATATACCCACTTACATCTGACGTTATATATCCACTCACATCTGACGTTATATACCCACTTACAACTGACGTTATATACCCACTTACAACTGACGTTATATACCCACTTACAACAGACATTATATACCCACTTACAACAGACATTATATACCCACTTACAACTAACATTATATACCCACTTACATCTGACATTATATACCCACTTAGAACTGACATTATATACCCACTTAAATCTGACGTTATATACCCCCTTATAACAGACATTATATATCCACATACATCTGACGTTATATACCCACTTACAACTGACGTTATATACCCACTTACATCTGACATTATATTCCCACTTACATCTGACGTTATATATCCACTTACATCTGACGTTATATACCCACTTACAACTGACGTTATATACCCACTTACACCAGACATTATATCCACATACATCTGACGTTATAAACCCACTTACAACTGACGTTATATACCCACTTACATCTGACATTATATACCCACTTACATCTGACGTTATATATCCACTTACATCTGACGTTATATACCCACTTACAACTGACGTTATATACCCACTTACAACAGACATTATATACCCACATACATCTGACATTATATACCCACTTACAACTGACGTTATATACCCACTTACAATTGAAATTATATGCCCACTTACAACAGACATTATATACCCACTTACATCTGACATTATATACCCACTTACAACTGACGTTATATACAGACGTTACATACCCACTTACAACAGACATTATATACCCACTTACATCTGACATTATATACCAACTCACATCTGACATTATATACCGACTTACAACTGACATTATATACCCACTTACATCTGACATTATATACCCACTTACAACTACCCACATACATCTGACATTATATACCCACTTAGAACTGACGTTATATACCCACTTACAACTGAAATTATATACCCACTTACAACTAAAGTTATATACCCACTTACATCTGACGTTATATACACTCTTACAACTGACGTTATATACCCACTTACCTCTGACGTTATATACCCACTTACATCTGACGTTATATATCCACTCACATCTGACGTTATATACCCACTGACAACTGACGTTATATACCCACTTACAACTGACGTTATATACCCACTTACAACTGAAATTATATACCCACTTACAACTAAAGTTATATACCCACTTACATCTGACGTTATATACACTCTTACAACTGACGTTATATACCCACTTACCTCTGACGTTATATACCCACTTACATCTGACGTTATATACCCACTTACAACTGACGTTATATACCCACTCACAACTGAAATTATATACCCACTTACAACTAAAGTTATATACCCACTTACATCTGACGTTATATACACTCTTACAACTGACGTTATATACCCACTTACCTCTGACGTTATATACCCACTTACATCTGACGTTATATATCCACTCACATCTGACGTTATATACCCACTTACAACTGACGTTATATACCCACTTACAACTGACGTTATGTACCCACTTACAACAGACATTATATACCCACTTACAACAGACATTATATACCCACTTACAACTAACATTATATACCCACTTACATCTGACATTATATACCCACTTACAACTGACATTATATACCCACTTAAATCTGACGTTATATACCCACTTATAACAGACATTATATATCCACATACATCTGACGTTATATACCCACTTACAACTGACGTTATATACCCACTTACATCTGACATTATATACCCACTTACATCTGACGTTATATATCCACTTACATCTGACGTTATATACCCACTTACAACTGACGTTATATACCTACTTACACCAGACATTATATCCACATACATCTGACGTTATAAACCCACTTACAACTGACGTTATATACCCACTTACATCTGACATTATATACCCACTTACATCTGACGTTATATATCCACTTACATCTGACGTTATATACCCACTTACAACTGACGTTATATACCCACTTACAACAGACATTATATACCCACATACATCTGACATTATATACCCACTTACAACTGACGTTATATACCCACTTACAATTGAAATTATATGCCCACTTACAACAGACATTATATACCCACTTACATCTGACATTATATACCCACTTACAACTGACGATATATACAGACGTTACATACCCACTTACAACAGACATTATATACCCACTTACATCTGACATTATATACCAACTCACATCTGACATTATATACCGACTTACAACTGACATTATATACCCACTTACATCTGACATTATATACCCACTTACAACTACCCACATACATCTGACATTATATACCCACTTAGAACTGACATTATATACCCACTTACAGCTGACATTATATACTCACTTACAACTGACATTATATACCCACTCACAACTGACATTATATACCCTTTTACATCTGACATTATATACCCAATTACAACTGACATTATATACCCACTTAAAACTGACATTATACACTCACTTACATCTGACATTATACACCCACTTACAACTGACATTATATACCCACTTACAACTGACATTATGTACCCACTTACAACTGACATTATATACCCTCTTGCAACTGATATTATATACCCACTTACTTCTGACGTTATATACCCATTTACAACTGACGTTGTACACCCACTTACAACTGACGTTATATACCTAATTACAACTGACGTTATTTACCCCCTTACAACTGAAATTATATACCCACTTACAACTGACGTTATACACCCACGTACAACTGACGTTATATACCCACCTACATCTAAAGTTATATACCCACTTACATCTGACGTTATATACCCACTTACATCTGACGTTATATACCCTCTTTCATGTGACATTATATACCCACTCAAATCTGACATTATATACCCACTTACAACTGACGTTATATACCCACTTACAACTGAAATTATATACCCACTTACAACTAACGTTATATACCCACTTACATCTGACGTTATATACCCACTTACATCTGACGTTATATACACTCTTACAACTGACGTTATATACCCACTTACCTCTGACGTTATATACCCACTTACATCTGACGTTATATATCCACTCACATCTGGCGTTATATACCCACTTACAACTGACGTTATATACCCACTTACAACTGACGTTATATACCCACTTACAACAGACATTATATACCCACTTACAACAGACATTATATACCCACTTACAACTAACATTATATACCCACTTACATCTGACATTATATACCCACTTACAACTGACATTATATACCCACTTAAATCTGACGTTATATACCCACTTATAACAGAGATTATATATCCACATACATCTGACGTTATATACCCACTTACAACTGACGTTATATACCCACTTACATCTGACATTATATACCCACTTACATCTGACGTTATATATCCACTTACATCTGACGTTATATACCCACTTACAACTTACGTTATTTACCCACTTACACCAGACATTATATCCACATACATCTGACGTTATAAACCCACTTACAACTGACGTTATATACCCACTTACATCTGACATTATATACCCACTTACATCTGACGTTATATATCCACTTACATCTGACGTTATATACCCACTTACAACTGACGTTATATACCCACTTACAACAGACATTATATACCCACATACATCTGACATTATATACCCACTTACAACTGACGTTATATACCCACTTACAATTGAAATTATATGCCCACTTACAACAGACATTATATACCCACTTACATCTGACATTATATACCCACTTACAACTGACGTTATATACAGACGTTACATACCCACTTACAACTGACGATATATACCCACTTACATCTGACGTTATATACCCACTTACAACAGACATTATATACCCACTTACATCTGACTTTATAAAACCACTTACATCTGATATTATATACCCACTTACAACTGACGTTATATACCCACTCACATCCGACATTATATACCCACTTACATCTGATATTATATACCCACTTACAACTGACGTTATATACCCACTTACATCTGACGTTATATACCAACTTACAACTGACATTATATACCCACTTACAACAGACATTATATACCCACTTACAACTGACGTTATATACCCACTTACAACTGACGTTATATACCCACTTACAACTGACGTTATATACCCACTTACAACTGACATTATATACCAACTTACAACTGACGTTATATACCCACTTACAACAGACATTATATATCCACTTACAATAGACATTATATACCCACTTACAACTGACATTAAATACCCACTTACATCTGACGTTATATATCCACTCACATCTGACATTATATATCCACTTACAACTGACGTTATATACCCACTAACAACTGACGTTATGTACCCACTTACAACATACCTTATATACCCACTTACAACTAACATTATATACCCACTTACATCTAACATTATATACCCACTTACAACTGACATTATATAACTACTTACATCTGACATTATATTATATACCCACTTACAACAGACATTATACACCCACTTACATCTGACATTATATACCCACTTACAACTGACATTATATACCCACTTACAACTGACATTATATACCCACTTACAGCTGATATTATATACTCACTTACAACAGACAAGATATACCCCTTACATCTGACGTTATATATCCACTTACATCTGACATTATATACCCACTGACAACTGACATTATATACCCACTTACAACTGACATTATATACCCACTTACAACTGACGTTATATACCCACTTACATCTGACGTTATATATATAATACCCACTTACAACTGACGTTATATACCCACTTACATCTGACGTTATATACCCACTCACATCTGACGTTATATATCCATTCACATCTGACGTTATATACCCACTTACAACTGACGTTATATACCCACTTACAACAGACATTATATACCCACTTACATCTGACATTATATACCCACTTACAACTGACGTTATATACAGACGTTACATACCCACTTACAACTGACGATATATACCCACTTACATCTGACGTTATATACCCACTTACAACTGACATTATATACCCACTTACATCTGACTTTATAAAACCACTTACATCTGATATTATATACCCACTTACAACTGACGTTATATACCCACTCACATCCGACATTATATACCCACTTACATCTGACATTATATACCCAATTACAACTGACATTATAAACCCACTTACAACTGACATTATATACCCACTTACAACTGACGTTATATACCCACTCACATCTGACGTTATATACCCACTTACATCTGACATTATATACCCACTTACAACATACATTATATACTCACTTACATCTGACATTATATACCCACTTACAACAGACATTATATACGAACTTACAACAGACATTATATACCCACTTACATCTGACATTATATACCCACTTACAACTGACGTTATATACCCACTTACAACTGAAATTATATACCCACTTACAAGAGACATTATATACCGACTTACATCTGACATTATATACCCACTTACAACTGACGTTATATACAGACGTTACATACCCACTTACAACTGACGATATATACCCACTTACATCTGACGTTATATACCCACTTACAACTGACATTATATACCCACTTACATCTGACATTATATAACCACTTACATCTGACATTATATACCCACTTACAACTGACGTTATATACCCACTCACATCCGACGTTATATACCCACTTACATCTGATAGTATATACCCACTTACAACTGACGTTATATACCCACTTACATATGACGTTATATACCCACTTACATCTGACGTTATATACCTACTTACAACAGACATTATATACCCACTTACATCTGATATTATATACCCACTTACAACTGACATTATATACCCACTTACAACTGACGTTATATACCCACTTACAACTGACGTTATATACCCACTTACAACAGACGTTATATACCCACTTACAACTGACGTTATATACCAACTTACAACTGACGTTATATACCCACTTACAACAGACATTATATACCCACTTACAACAGACATTATATACCCACTTACAACTGACATTATATACCCACTTACATCTAACGTTATATATCCACTCACATCTGACATTATATATCCACTTACAACTGACGTTATATACCCACTAACAACTGACGTTATATACCCACTTACAACAGACCTTATATACCCACTTACAACTAACATTATATACCCACTTATATCTGACATTATATACCCACTTACAACTGACATTATATAACCAATTACATCTGACATTATATTAATACCCACTTACAACAGACATTATACACCCACTTACATCTGACATTATATACCCACTTACAACTGACATTATATACGCACTTACAACTGACATTATATACCCACTTACAGCTGACATTATATACTCACTCACAACAGACAAGATATACCCCTTACATCTGACGTTATATATCCACTTACATCTGACATTATATACCCACTTACAACTGACATTATATACCCACTTACAACTGACATTATATACCCACTTACAACTGACGTTATATACCCACTTACATCTGACGTTATATACCCACTTACAACTGACGTTATATACCCACTTACATCTGACGTTATATACCCACTCACATCTGACGTTATATATCCGTTCACATCTGACGTTATATACCCACTTACAACTGACGTTATATACCCACTTACAACTGACGTTATATACCCACTTACAACAGACATTATATACCCACTTACAACTGACATTATATACCCACTTACAACTAACAATATATACCCACTTACATCTGACATTATATAACCACTTACATCTGACAATATATACCCACTTACATCTGACGTTATATACCCCCTTACAACTGACGTTATATACCCACTTACAACAGACATTATATATCCACTTACAACTGACATTATATACCCACTTACATCTGACATTATATACCCACTTACAACTGACATTATATACCCACTTACAACAGACATTATATACCCACATACATCTGACATTATATACCCACTTAAATCTGACGTTTTATACCCATTTACAACTGACATTATATACCCACTTACATCTGACGTAATATACCCACTTACAACTGACGTTATAAACCCACTTACAACTGACGTTATATACCCATTTACATCTGACATTATATACCCACTTACATCTGACGTAATATACCCAATTACAACTGACATTATATATCCACTTACAACTGACGTTATATACCCACTTACAACTGACATTATATACCCACTTACATCTGACATTATATAACCACTTACATCTGACATTATATACCCACTTACAACTGACGTTATATACCCACTCACATCCGACGTTATATACCCACTTACATCTGATAGTATATACCCACTTACAACTGACGTTATATACCCACTTACATATGACGTTATATACCCACTTACATCTGACGTTATATACCTACTTACAACAGACATTATATACCCACTTACATCTGATATTATATACCCACTTACAACTGACATTATATACCCACTTACAACTGACGTTATATACCCACTTACAACTGACGTTATATACCCACTTACAACAGACGTTATATTCCCACTTACAACTGACGTTATATACCAACTTACAACTGACGTTATATACCCACTTACAACAGACATTATATACCCACTTACAACAGACATTATATACCCACTTACAACTGACATTATATACCCACTTACATCTAACGTTATATATCCACTCACATCTGACATTATATATCCACTTACAACTGACGTTATATACCCACTAACAACTGACGTTATATACCCACTTACAACAGACCTTATATACCCACTTACAACTAACATTATATACCCACTTATATCTGACATTATATACCCACTTACAACTGACATTATATAACCAATTACATCTGACATTATATTAATACCCACTTACAACAGACATTATACACCCACTTACATCTGACATTATATACCCACTTACAACTGACATTATATACCCACTTACAACTGACATTATATACCCACTTACAGCTGACATTATATACTCACTCACAACAGACAAGATATACCCCTTACATCTGACGTTATATATCCACTTACATCTGACATTATATACCCACTTACAACTGACATTATATACCCACTTACAACTGACATTATATACCCACTTACAACTGACGTTATATACCCACTTACATCTGACGTTATATACCCACTTACAACTGACGTTATATACCCACTTACATCTGACGTTATATACCCACTCACATCTGACGTTATATATCCGTTCACATCTGACGTTATATACCCACTTACAACTGACGTTATATACCCACTTACAACTGACGTTATATACCCACTTACAACAGACATTATATACCCACTTACAACTGACATTATATACCCACTTACAACTAACATTATATACCCACTTACATCTGACATTATATAACCACTTACATCTGACAATATATACCCACTTACATCTGACGTTATATACCCCCTTACAACTGACGTTATATACCCACTTACAACAGACATTATATATCCACTTACAACTGACATTATATACCCACTTACATCTGACATTATATACCCACTTACAACTGACATTATATACCCACTTACAACAGACATTATATACCCACATACATCTGACATTATATACCCACTTAAATCTGACGTTTTATACCCATTTACAACTGACATTATATACCCACTTACATCTGACGTAATATACCCACTTACAACTGAAGTTATAAACCCACTTACAACTGACGTTATATACCCACTCACATCTGACATTATATACCCACTTACATCTTACAACAGACATTATATACCCACTTACATCTGACATTATATACCCACTTACAACTGACATTATATACCCACTTACATCTGACATTATATACCCACTTACAACTGACGTTATATACAGACGTTACATACCCACTTATAACTGACGTTATATACCCACTTACATCTGACGTTACATACCCACTTACATCTGACGTTATATACCCACTTACATCTGACATTATATACCCACTTACATCTGACATTATACCCACTTACATCTGACATTATATACCCACTTACATCTGACATTAAAACCAACTTACACCTGACATTTTAAGTCCACTACATCTGACATTATACCCCACAATAAGCCTTCTTACATACCGTCCACCTGTTTATGTTCCATTCGTTCCGCCAAAGTATTTGTCAATCTTTCCAATAAATCGAGTTTGTCTGTGGCCAATGTGTTGCCATTAGTCAGTGACAGAAGCCCAAAAGCAATGGTCATTTGTATCAAACCTTTCATCCTTAATGCGTGCCTGAAAGGAAAAAAAATGACCCCTAATTTAAATAAAAATGAAACATGATTATGAACCGTTATTTTTAATTATTCTTTTTTTTTATTTGATTGATATGACATATATTGGTCGGGTAATATTTAAAATGTGCCTGCAAATGGTTGCTGACATTTATTTTTTAATTGCACATCATTTAATTGAAAATAACACCTGTCAGAATGACTGGTGACTGGTGTACTCTAAGTAGTATATAGAGTATGGTCTCGAGTTGGTTGATGGGCGATCAACGAGATGAGACCATACTCTATTTGTTTTATGACATGTCCATTTCATATGCTTCAACAACCATGGTCACTGACATTTCCTTTGTATTTGCACATTTGTAAAGCATTCTGACTGGTGTACTCTAACTACCAGGTATCGGAAGCGTATGAGACTCGTTACCACACCTTCATTTAATTCCTTTGTCTGATTGGGCATAAGCAGTTTCAAGAACTTTGCCGCGAGTATAAATCAAGATCGAGGCCCAATGCTCTACTTATCAAAATAACGCTCAAACAATTAACAGGATGTGTTGTCATTCTATCACCTATTCAGTTATCTGTAAAAATTGTAATTCAGAGATCTTGTTTTCGTCTCTTCTATTGATTACTAACCCTTACTTCCTCTGTATCGGACTACCCTCCGAGCACGTTAAAGAACCATAGAAATCTATTCGATAATAAGAGTAGGGCACGGTTCCCGGATTACTATGTATCCTTCCCCTCTCTCTGGGGCGGCTCTAAATAACCTATACTGTGTTGATGAGCCGTTAAACAACATTCAACATACGGCGGACTGTTACCCTCACAACATCGCCGATTCAGTGCTATATCCACGGACTCCACGGACTAAACGGATGTTCCGGGACATTGACTAGACGAACGTACTGACACTGCACTGATTCGGTCGCCTTGTATTACACATGGTTAATATAATACGTAATGGGTATATTATATGGAAAACAAGCAGTTCCATGTGATAAATATATATAACATACATATTTTGAGAATCCAAGCTCTACAGACACAATATAAACCAGCCAAACCTCAAAACTAGAGCGTCGAATTATGACTGCCAACTCGTTATCCGTTTTACGCATATTTAATCACAGGTACATAAAGAACTACAAATATACTTTTAATCGGCACATATAATAAAAATAATAATAATAATAAGTACTTATTTACAATGTGGCCTTCTGTAAAACAAAAGAAAGCATAACATATATCATAAATAAACAATAAAATAGCACATCATCAATGCAAGTTCTATGTCAAAAACAAAATATTAAAAATACATTTCCACAGAGGACAGACAAACTTTTATTTACACGAATTTTGCAAGGACAGTCTATGCTGATACTTAAATGAATTAGCAGAAGACGACATACGTATAGTCATCATGGTCTTTGGTATAATTTTTATTATTCCAAATTTAAAAACTAAAATTACGGAAAGTATTTTTAAGATAATTTGTTTTTGGTTTGAGTTGAACTGCATGATATTTACATCTACGAGAGTGCTTCAAAACGTTCTGTCACTAGGCATATATCCTTTGAACTGGATATTACAATGAGATAAAGTAGCGTATTTATAGTACTACTGGGTTCGCTCTCTTAAATTCCACAACAAAAATGAAAAATTTCCGGTTATTTATACCCCTGAATTACCTCCCCCTACCACACCTTTTGGATACTGGCATCTCTGAAAATGTCCTTGTTACAAAACGTTGTAAAAATTATTTGAATATTCTATGCTTTTAAATTTTTTGGTACGCCATCTGTTGTTATTCGCCCATAAACCATGAAAATGATTGTCGAGAATTCGGAAAGTCTTGCTGCAAACCAGATATGAATGAATGCATATCCCTTAATGTTAGCAGAAATAACACTGATTTTCTTCATTTTGTTTACGGAAATGATATAATATCTTTTAAATGTCGTAATTATTCTCATAGTATTAAAATATTTTCATCTTTTTTTTAAAAATCCTAGTCCTTCAGTGTTTAAATTTCATATTCAACACATTATTGTAGAATTCTGTACAATGTTTAGTGAAAATATTGATCATCCAAAAACGCTATTTCAGAAAGACTGTCCTTCCATTTAATGTCCATTTTCATTAAATTAATTTTACACGTTAGCTTAAAATGTTAATTTCTAAGACAATGCCTTTTCATCTACCATGCTTACATTCTGAATATTGTAAAGCACAGATATAACTGGTAATGTATGAGAAATTTCAAAGGTTTTCGACAAGAACTTAAAGAGAAACAGGCATTAAAAAAGTAACAATTAACATACCTGAAAAAACTCAGGACGAAAATGCCTCAGTATGTATAAGTGATGTGTTATAAATGTTCCATAACTTTCGTCACACAAAAGATACAGCATTCATTTTACCATCAATGGAATGGTATTGAAACTCTCTTTCATTTGGTACCAAACATCAAAACCCACAACGAGCACTTAATTGTTAAAACGCGTTAGTGACAGAACTTATTGAATGACCCTCGTATCTTGAAAAGAAAGCCGTTTAAGTTCACTGAACAGTTCAGATGTACGAGTTTTAGAAGTTTTGTTAAGAATTATTCTATCTGGTATTTTTTTTATATTTGAACAATTTTATTCATATCTGTATTGTTTTCTTTTCCCCAGACAGTACAACGGTAATCAAAAGTTGACATTATATACGCATTATAAAAAAATAATTTCGTGCCAAATGTAAGAAAGTATGATATTCGCTTCAAACGTGCGATTTTTGAATTTAGCTTTAAACGTATCTTATTTACCTGAGTCTGCCAAGACAACGAATTTTTAATATACACACCTAAACTTTTTTGTTTAGTAGTTTTTTTAATATAATTGCCATTTTTCGTCAGCTGTAAAGGAGAATATGTTTTAATCTTATTTTTGTACCAATAGCCATGCATGCCGTTTTACCTGGATGTATCAACACGTTCTTTGTCAAACACCAGCTTTCTATTAAATATAAATGGTTTTGAATTCTGATTTGTATATTTATACTCATAATCATACAGCGTGGAGTCATATGCATAAAGATCTATGTTCATTTATTTAGATATGAATGCTAAATCATTAATGTATAACAGAAATAAAATGGGACCAAGAATAGACCCTTGTTGGACACCTGTTGGGATTTGGGACACGGATTTGGGACACCGGTTGGGATCTGAAGCATATTTGATTGAATTGTACCAACTTTCACCTTTTGTTTTCGGTTTTAGAGATATGATTCAAATAAGGTTAAAAATGAAAAATTATAAAGTTTTAATTGATGAAGGAGTATCTGATGATCATCTAGATCGAAAGCCTTTCGTAGATCTGAAAACACAGCAGCCACATATTGACCAGAATCAATTTCCTTGAGCCAAGAATCTACTAGTCATATAACAGCTGTCTGACAAGAGTGGAATTTTCGAAAACCAGATTGAGTTGCATTTGCAAGATATTATACTGAAAGGAAAAAGAAACGCGACACGGGAATTTGCGCTTTATATTGTATATACTGCACACTTAATTTCATATATATTCTAAGGAAATCCCATGATGTTTTGTTAAAAAAAACGTTGCAGCTAGTTAGAGAAAGGACACAACTGTGATATTGTAGACGTTTTAATCACAGTACACGTTGTAACAAGAAATTCATAAATGTTGAAGTTCCTCTTTGAAAATTGAGCCATTTGTATTTAACGTAAAGAGTTTGTAAAATTGTGCATCCTAAGTTTCCTCACATGCTTGAGCCAAACGCGTACTCTGTCAATAATGAAACTTTGCAGGTCTACTATTTGCTGTATTATACGTACATATAATATATCGCGGAATTTCCCGTGTCGCGTTTCTTTTTCCTTTCGATGTCTTTAAAAATGATTGAAGTTGTATCGCTATGTGTCTTTCAAATATCTTTGATATTGTAGGTAGTATTGAAATATAAATTAGTTTATGGCATGAACACCTTTGAATAAACGATTGTGTTGTGTAAGTGTGCCGTTGTTTTGCGGTTAATGTCTTTAAACCTGTAACACAAGAGTTTGTTTATAATTACTACGTAAATGTTAATTACTTGCACGGACTTAAAACTACACGATTGTAATGTATAACAATCCACCCCTTAATATATTTACAAAATTTAGAAAATGGCTTAACATAACACAAAGGACCTAACACATTATACGTCGATCTATGCATCAAAGCTAATCATCAATCGGGACAATATCAACAGGAGGCGAGTGATTTGAACCCTTTTCACTTTCGAAAGTGCCCTACATTAGTTATGAGTTGAAAAGCTTCACCGCGATGCATGACTGGTCATGGATGCATGACCGGTCATGAACCATGAACTTATATTAATTGGAAAACTAAATTGGCCCTTTCAACACGGACAATTTCATACAGTAATATTTTGTAAATATGTATTTGTATTTGATAAATATCAGCGTTTTGGCAATAAAAAAATGAAATATATTTTAGGAAACCAAATTGCAGCGAGTTTTCATAAATCAAATCAGCAAACACTAATAGCGGCCATGAACTCTTAGTTAAACATGACGACCAAGACTTGCTAACAATGACTCTTAAACATGTGAGTGGAGAGTTGGAGCGGTGGGTGTGTGTGTGGGTGATGAACAAGCCTAGTAAAGATAAACAATGAGGGTGTGTGTGTGGGTGATGAACAAGCCTAGTAAAGATAAACAATGAGGGTGTGTGTGTGGGTGATGAACAAGCCTAGTAAAGATAAACAATGAGGGTGTGTGTGTGTGGGGTGATGAACAAGCCTAATAAAGATAAACAATGAGGGTGTGTGGGTGATGAACAAGCCTAGTAAAGATAAACAATGAAGGGATGCGGAATCGAGAAAATACATATGTTTAATGTTAGCATATTGATACGTTTTCATGAGTTTTTTGTAAACAACACTGTCAGATATGGTAAATGGCACATACTATCGGGGTTGAAAATTGAAATAGGTTCCTGATACATGTAATATCAATTAAAGTTCATCAGTAACTCTTTCAAAACTGTTGCATAAATTGCTTCCAGTAAAAGTATGTTTTTATTTTTTCTGTTACCAATTCGCCAATGGAATCGACTATCGGTAAGACCCTCTTGTAGATTAATAATGTGTTAGCTAACATAAAGGTCATCGATTCACAGATAATAATCCTATTAAATTGATTTCTTTAAAATGTTGCATAATCTTAATGGTACGGAGAAATGAAAACAGAACAGTGCGCGTGACGCTATTACGCCATCGAGAGGGATACATTGAATTGAAAGCTAAAGAACACAATTAACTGTGCCAAAGACTCTGTGGGCTAAATGGCACCTTTAGCCTCTGGGCTTACATGTATAGTTTATTGTTCGTTTCGAGAAGAATAAAATGCAGAAACGTTTATTCGTAATGCGTATTATATGGTGACTGATTTTTGCCATTTCGTTTTTTTCGCTATTTCGCCGCGAAAAGACGACAGAAGGCTACACGAAATAACAAAAAGACGACAATATAAAATGGCGTCTTTTCGCAGCTGAAGTGTCGTGTTTTCGTTGTTTCGAGTCGCGTTCTGTCGTCTTTTCGGCTTTGACATGTCGTCTTTTCGTTCTGAAAAATGGCACAAATCAGACACCATAGTATTAAGCTTCGTTTGACAGATTTTGTCTTCTTTTGATTCGGCGCAGCTCCGAATTTCATGACCACCCGGATACATACGGACAAGCCGCTCCGAATAAATGTGAGAGCACCCCTAACATGTTTATATATTAACTCTATAAACAGACATGGGACGGCCTAGGGTGGGGTAGGGTTTGGGTGAGGTGGGGTGTGTGGGGATGGCGGGATAGACGGAGCCATTGTTCATCCAGATAGTTTATTTGATCAACCCTTTAATGTCTGGAAAAATGGTAATATAACAATGTATCTTTTTTTTAAAAATCAAAATAGGAACTTTTCCATACATGTAAAAAAAACTATTTAAAGGGACATAGCGAACTAACATTAAGAAAGAGAAATAAATGTGTGGCAGGTTTTGGCATGAATGAAACGTGTATCCACAATAGTATTTGTGATACGTGTGTTTAAAGCCAGGCAATATTTCGTGGAATCTCTGCAATGTCCAAAGAGAAATGGAGATAAATCTCACACTCAATTAATCTATCGTAAACTCATAGGGAGCTCGTCTTTAAGTGAGAAAGTGTCTATTGTTACGGATGGTAGGATGTATACGTTACTGGTTCTACCCAGGCAAAAGTGGATGATCTGCCTCCACAACTAAAAACACGACCGTCAGATATAGCCTAATAACTTAAAACACCATTCAACCAACCAGCTCTATCGGTTTTAAAGATAAAAAGGTCATTAAAAAACTATGTCTTCTTCGTCCGCGAAAGTTCCAGAGCGGAACGCATTATTTTTGCATGAAAATGAAGATAGCTATTGGCATTGTTTTTGCATGAAAATGAAGATAGAAATTGGCATTGTTTTGGCAGGTTAATGAAGCTTTGGGCAGGAAAATGAAAAATACTATTGGCATTGTTTTGGCAGGAACATGAAGAAAGCTATTGGCATTGTTTTGTCATGAAAATATAGAAAGTGTTGTTTTGTCTTCAAAAGAAAGAAATCTATTTACATTGTTTTGTCGTGAAAATGAAGGAAGCTTTTGACATTGTCTTGTCATGAAAATGAAAAAACGTGCTGACATTGTTTTGTCATGAAAATGAAGAAATATTTTGGCATTGCTTTGTCATGAAAATGAAGAAAAGTGTTGACATTGTTTTGTCATGAAAATGAAGACAGCTATTAACATTGTTTTGTCATGAAAATGAAGAAAGCGGGTGCCATTGTTTTGTCATGAAAATGAAGGAAGCTTTTGACATTGTTTTGTCATGAAAACTGAAAAACGTGTTGACATTGTTTTGTCATGAAAATGAAGAAATATATTGACATTGTTTTGTCATGAAAATGAAGAAAGCTATTGGCATTCTTTTGTCATGAATGAAGAAACGTGTTGACATTGTTTTGTCATGGAAATGAAGAAAGCTGTTTGCATTGTTTCGGCATGAAAATGAAAAAGTATTGGGATTGTTTTGGCATGAAAATGAAGATAGCTATTGTGGAAAACTTTCTTGTGAAATGTATGTTGGCCGCACGAGCGTTATATTGTGACCAATTCACAAAATTTCTTCATTGGCTTTAGTTCTCGGATATCGCCAATATTCAATCCTAGATTAATTACAGGAACATTTAATGATTGATATTGTTCATGCCAAAAACTGTAAAACATTTTCTTGAAATCTTCTGGATTCATTAAAAAAAGAAGAAAAAGAAGAAAAAGAAGGGAAATCATTTAAATGTATAACCGATTTTTCATAATTGGAAATTACAACAGAATGTTTAAGACATAACAGTAAATATTCTTTATCTGAAAATAACAAACAACACTAATAACTGTGGTAAAAGAAGCAGTGAGATTAAACCAACAACTTACCTTGTACCACACAACTTTTCCTTCCGAGATTTACCGAATGATTCGAACACCCGTATTTATAGTACCGAGCGAGTAAGTCCGTGGGCAGTTGGTGTCACTTTGTATTCAGCCAACCATGAACCGGGTGGATATTTATTTGCGTTATAAAACATCGTGCTTTACGTATAAAACGTATTTTTTTTATGATAAGCAATGAAATACTATGTATTATCAGTGAAATAAAAGTGATATTCTACAATTCCACATTGTGGAATATAGAGTTTTATTTCCAAAGTAGCTGCCGGGACTACTTTTTTAATGTACAACCAATACAAATGCATGCACAGTAACACAAGATATTCCTACTGTTATACTGTTAAATCCACTGTTTACTTAATTATTTTCTTTCTGTGACGTTAATGGTTTCAAAAAAGGTGACGTCATGTAACGTTTCGTTACGTCATCTTGACTAGGAAAGAAACGTGTGTAAAACGGTTTAGTTACTGAAATTGCTTAAACAATTGTTTGTAAAATCATAAAATAAAAATAAAAATTGTTGTTTTGGAGTGAATAACATATTTTATTTCATCGAGAAGTGAGAAAACTTTATATTTTCACTCATGCTCCGCATTCGTGAATTGAGATTGTTTCGAACGTCTGCTTGACCTCTGAAAAAGAATACCAGCATTTTCCAAAATTTCCCATTCATGTCCTTTATAGACAATTATAATAATAGAAGGCAAAAATTAAAAGTGACCAGTTCCTGTGAAATAAAATATGTTATTCACTCCAAAGCAACAAATATCCTCTATATACGAGGGTTGTCTCAGAAGTTCGTGGACTTTACTCATAAATTTGAAAATATTTAACGGAATTAACAAACAAACACACTATTATAAAATTCAATAAATCGTTGAAATTATATTTAACAAGAGGCCCAAGAGGGCCTGTGGACGCTCTACTGGCTAACATGGCTCTTATAACATCAATGAAGCGAGCGACTGCCATTTACGTTTTTTTGAAAGTTTCGGGCAAAAAACAGCTTTTTAACTAAATCAAGGGCCAAAACTAAAGAATCTGGTAAAGTTTGGTAAAGATCAGATGAAAAATGAAGGCCCTACCGTATTTACGAGGCAAAATATAGCATTTTGAACTAAATCAAGGGCCATAATTCCGCTGTTACTGGTCCGATATGAATGGTTTTCAAACTTGTCCGAGCTTTCATTGATATCAACAATCTGATAAAGTTTGGTAAAGATCAGGGCCCCGTTTTATGAAACAACTTACGACCATTTTGATCGTAAATCAATTTCTTAAATACTTCAATTTCAACTACACTTTCAAATAAACGAGATTTCATTTCATGTTCTTATACATGTGATATGTGTCACTATGCAGTTACATACAAACCTACTTGTCTACATTGAATGCTTAGGTGAAAACAAGTGAACGATTTTAAAATTTGAGACTTATCGTAAGGTGTTTGTTAAAACAGGGCCCAGATGAACAATGAAGCCCCTATCGTCTTAACGAGGCAAAATATAGCATTTTTAACTAAATGAAGGACCATAACTCCGCTGTTACTGGTCCTATCTGGCTGTTCTTCGACCTTGTTCGAGCTGTCAATGATATTAACAACCTGTTAAAGTTTGGTAAAGATCGGATGAAAAATGAAGGCCCTATCGTCTTAACGAGACAAAAGTTAACGACGGACGGACGGACGGACGGACGGACGACTCGGCATCCCATAAGCTGGCCTTCGGCCAGTAGAGCTAAAAATCATGACAATACAAGAAACAGGTAATATTTGATATTCAATTATAACAGATCACTATCGTGTAGCCGGCGCACGCTAAAGTGTCCGATAACGTCATCTTTGACGTCAACACATGTCTTACCTAAACATGACACACGCCTGCTTTCATGATCATCGGCCCCGTCCGTAGGATGGGGACGTAAACCGGGCGGTCCCGTGTATCGGTCTATCCTCCGAGCACGTTAAAGAACCATAGGAATC
>JAWPHD010023863.1:0-20905 GCA_037043455.1 Cyrtodaria siliqua
AAGATATGCACCTGCTGGCAACCTAGACCACACCTTATGACTCAATTTGTAGCAAGCCAATGTTTTTTGTTTGAACTGTAACATGTGTTAGAGATACCAGTCTTTGAAATAGTACAAAAAGCTTCAAAACATATGCTTTAAAACACATTTATCACTGCTGATATTTCTGTAATAATTTATTAAACATATTTTTTTTCCTGTTAATTTATACAACCAATGTCAGAATGTCACTGACTTGAAATTTTCAATAATTATGCAATGATGTATTAACCTGATTTTGAGTTATCGAATAGGGATATAAAACTTTTTTTATTAAGTGAGGTAACTAAGGGTGACAACTTCCTGCTAAGGGAGAGAACTGTCTATGGGTGACAGCTTCCTGCTAAGGGAGAGAACTAACTACTCATGGTTGATATAATCAAGGGAGGTAACTATGGATTGATACCCTGGCATATTTTTATTTTTTTTGATAAACTCTTGACTTTGTGCCAAAGCAGGAAGGAAGATCATCTTGTATTTCTGTTACACTTCTGACAATAGATGTTGGAGTGACACTAATTACAGTTAATGTGTGCTAGTCTGACACGGCAGACACAACACAAAACACCTCATTTGCCAGCCAGTCTTTGCAGCAGCAGCAATGGCAACAGAGGCAGCAACAGCTCTGTTAAAAGCATAAGTTCCCCACACAGTGTGGGAAATACTGCCTTCCCGCTGGCTGGCAACTGACCCTCATTAGCGCTAAACACCTGTTGCAGGTCTGCCTGATATAATGAGAGACTTTTATGATGGCAGAAGTGTACATTAGATAAAACGC
Source organism: Cyrtodaria siliqua (assembly GCA_037043455.1). NCBI lineage: Eukaryota > Metazoa > Mollusca > Bivalvia > Adapedonta > Hiatellidae > Cyrtodaria > Cyrtodaria siliqua. The sequence continues at coordinate 818 of JAWPHD010023863.1, forward strand.
TTGCCAAACACACTTCGAAAATATGCCTTTATAACTGATCTTTACTGTACTTGAAGTAAGATGTCGTGACAGACTCTTGGGAAGGTGTATCTGTTCCTATCAAGACATTCAGGTCACCTGTCAATCTTCGCCATTGACACCAATTGTTTGAAAAATAAAAACAACGTGGAAGCAGTAATTCAACTTAGCAGCAAAATAACAGAATCTTTACTTTACTTTGTAAATAAAGTTTTCACAGTTGATAAAAATAAGAAACTGACGAATCTTGCAAATTATAAACAATAGGTCAAAGTAGGTTGAAGGTTCTACGGAAAAGTAGCCTTTGCAAACGGTCAGTGTTACCACCAATGTGTAATCAAATTGTAACAGTAATTTATTCTCTCAAATTCAGTCTGAAGGGCTCAATGGTAGAGCATTTGCCTCGCATGATGTCAGTGGTTCAATCTCCTGCAGGGCCACACCAAAGACTCCACGACAGTGGCCCTAGTAGCTCCCTTACTTGACATTCAGTATGACTAAAGGGCAATGCTAGGGCTGGTTGACTCGGTGTTGACTGGGGGGGCTTTCACGTTGTATGCTTACGTCTTGGTATTCCAGTATGGCAACACTATAAAGTTGAGCATTTATCTCACTGCTACAAGTTTACACCATGATTGTTAAAAGCAACTGAAACCTCATACATACATAAGTCTAAAGGGTCATTCACTCAGAAAATGTGTTTCAGATAGTGTTTGTCTTGGCTTAAGACAGGTGTAGCTGTAATTAGGACCCTAATTACTCTGATTAGATATTAATGAGTTTTCTGCTGTTAATTACACCGAAATCATCCCCATACCTAGCCAGCTTGCAATAATAGTAGCTATGTGGAATCCAAAGCAACATTGCTCATATGTGTGCTTTTGGTCACTCAAAAGGTCAAGGTCCGGTGTTTTTTTCCCCTATTAAAATGTTACCGAAAAACGGGAACCATTCCCAATGGCAAAATGTATGTAGAACTCCCAAACAAAAACAAAATGAAGGAGGAAATATATATTTTTCAGGTGAGGGTAATGAAATATTACAACAATGTATACATGGTAATGTGTTTACAAAGTATTTAAGCATACAATATTCCCAATTTAATTCAATTTAATTAATGCGAATTTTCCCAATTGAATGAGTACCGATTCATTCCCAAAAAGTTGAAAAAAAATCACTGAGGTCATAAGATAATTAAATGGGTGGAAAAGTTAGAACATTGATATAATCTTTTGTATGGTTTTAAAAAAACGAAAAAACTATTGATATCCATGCCGTTTTGTTTTGCTCATAACACACGATCATTGCTTCTAGATCTAAGAATAGGAACCATGTCTTGAAAGGTGTAACTGTGAAAGGGACACGCAACAATCTCAATCTTGAAATATTTTAATATGAAGCATTAAAATAAGCACCTTTATTTATTAGTCCAGTATCATTTTGAATTTAAACCAGCTTGCATATATAAAATAAATAAAAGGTAATAAACTCGGAGTATTTAAATTTTCATTATTCTACCATAGGTTTAAATATATTATTGGTGCTATATAATCAACAAGGTCATCCTTAAAAAACTTTGTTTACTGTGCTCCGACCCAAAATGTTTTAGATGGGTAGGTTGGTAGGTAGGTGATTTTTTTTCCTTCCAAAGACAGTATAAAACATAACAAATTAAAAGATATATTCTTAAAATAGCAAAAAAAAATTAAAAGAATTTCAATAAAAAGTATTGGGTAGTGCTCTTTTTAATGTGTAATTTGAGAACAGCAAACCATACATTTTTCACGGATGGCCCAATTATTAATGATACAAAAATAATTTGCTTTGAATTATTTCACTAATTACTAATAACGATATGCAGGACTACAGTTGCAGGTTATGTAGATAAACGAACAGGATGCCTCAAATTGTTAAATTGAAAAATGCCTCGCGTTTAAGATTGCCGTGTGTACCATTTAGGATTTGGTGGTGAGTTTCACAATTTTGTATTCTTTTGCAGACAACTGGACGAGAATAACTTGACGACCATCTCCCAGAATTGGCTGTATGGACTGGTAAATCTGAAAGAACTGTAAGTTTGCATTTATGGTAATTCTGTACTAGGAGATATTTAGGGGATAGAGAGGAAAGAAGAGGTGAATTGAATGGGGATGTAGGAGAGGGGAGTAATACTGAACTGGAAAACCAGATACTTGTGATTTTTCTTCATTGTTCATTCAATTTAAAGAACATTACACGTTTGTAACGGAATATGTTAAAAAGAAATTTGTGTTGAAAACAAGGCCAAGTTTGATACATTGATGTTTTGTTCTGGAATAAAAAAACACCTTTGATATCCATACTCGTGTTTTAACCATTGTTTAAGGGTCCATTCCTTGTAACAAATACAGCCTTATTTTATAAAAGTTTATTTACAATTGCTGCTGTCCAAATAGCTAAGGAGAAACAAGGCAAGAAAATTTGTTTCTGAGTAACTCGTCCTAAGCGATATCTGAATGGCCAAATTGATAAATTGTTGAAGTTATCTGAATTTCTACTCGTCCTGTGTCAATCAGAACTCGTCATACCGAGCGGACGAGTGGAATTTTCGTGCCCTGAGAAAGTTTATGCTGAACTTGTCAATATTGTTATTATTAAAGGTGAATGGTCACCCTTTTTAGCTCTACTGATCAGAGATCAGCAGAGCTTATGCCGTGGTGCGGCGTCCGTCGTCCGTCCGTCCGTCCGTCCGTCCGTCTGTCCGTCCGTCCGTTAACTTTTTTTTTGTAGCGACTACTCCTCTGAAACTACTGAATAGATTTTCATGAAACTTTACAGAAATGTTGCCCATGAAGTCTAGCTGATCCTAGCAAAAATTCATGTAGATGTGAAATCCAAGATGGCCGCCAAATCTAAAAATAGGTTTTTAAAAAACAAGTTTGTAGCGACTACTTCTTGAAAACTCTAAGGGATATTGCTATGGGACTTTTTCTAAAATGATCAGCATGACATGATGTTGATCCTTGTCGAAAATCGTTTTGATTCGACGTTAAACATGGCTGCCAGCGGCCATCTTTGTTTACATAGAGTTATATAATGAAAACTTGTAGCGACTACTCCTCTGAAACTACTTGACGGATTTTCATGAAACTTCACAGGAATGTTTCTCTTGATGTCTAATTGATCCTAGCAAAATTTCAGGTCGGCCGGAAATGCAAGATGGCCGCGACGGCTAAAAATAGATTTTTAAAAAATAAGTTTGTAGCGACTACTTCTTGAAAACTATAAGAGATATTGATATGGGACTTTTTCTAAAATGATCAGCATGACATGATGTTGGTCCTTGTCGAAAATCGTTTTGATTCGACGTTAAACATGGCTGCCAGCGGCCATCTTTGTTTACATAGAGTTATATAATGAAAACTTGTAGCGACTACTCCTCTGAAACTACTTGACGGATTTTCATGAAACTTCACAGGAATGTTGCTCTTGATGTCTAATTGATCCTAGCAAAATTTCAGGTTGGCCGGAAATTCAAGATGGCCGCCACGGCTAAAAATAGATTTTTAAAAAATAAGTTTGTAGCGACTACTTCTTGAAAACAATAAGAGATATTGATATGGGACTTTTTCTAAAATGATCAGCATGACATGATGGTTATCCGAGTCGAACATTATTTTGATTCGACGTTAAATGTGGCTGCCAGTGGCCATCTTTGTTTACATAGAGTTATATAATGATAACTTGTAGCGACTACTTCTCTGAAACTACTTGACAGATTTTCATGAAACTTCACACGAATGTTGCTATTCATGTCTAATTGATCCTTGCAAAATTTCAGGTCGGCCGGAAATTCAATATGGCCGCCATGGCTAAAAATAGATTTTCAAAATACAAGTTTGTAGCGACTACTTCTTGAAAACTATAAGTGATATTGATATGGGACTTTTTCTAAAATGATCAGCATGACATGATGGTTATTCAAGTCGAACATTATTTTGATTCGACCTTAAACATGGCTGCCAGTGGCCATCTTTGTTTACATAGAGTTATATAATGAAAACTTGTAGCGACTACTCCTCTGAAACTACTTGACGGATTTTCATGAAACTTCACAGGAATGTTGCTCTTGATGTCTAATTGATCCTAGCAAAATTTCAGGTCGGCCGGAAATTCAAGATGGCCACCACGGCTAAAAATAATTTTTCAAAAAACCAGTTTGTAGCGACTACTTCCTGAAATCAAAATCAATCAGTAGAGCTTCAAGGTCATTGACCTCTTGTTTTATAGTAGTATCAATTAACAAATTTAACTCAAACATCTTATGAACATTTCTTGATAGTCCTGTAGAGAAACATATATTTAAAACCACTGTTAAGTTATATGTAAAAAAGTATTATTTGCACGGACGTAGATATTACTTTTACCACTGCGTGACTGCACGGGGAAATGAGGTAAATCTGAACTGTATAGCTGCACAACGATTACCAGATAATTGATAAATACATTTACCTGTGGATTAATTTATCTGTTCAAAGTTTTCTAGTCATCAGATAAAATCTTAATCTCGCTTTTCACAGATATTGCAATGTGTGAATTGTAAGTGTCTATTGTTGTGTATTGATTTCGATTTAAATAAACATAAACATGTTTATGAAACAAAACATGGCCGGAGAACTTTAAAGCATTTTTTGGGGGGAGTAAAAGACATAAAGCTAAGGCATTAAAACGTGACAAGCTTTTAGTTTTACACATTGCGATGTCGATGAGCAATGAATATGAATAACAAGTTAATAACATGGTCTTTACTGCATGGCTCCAACATGTAATATAATCATATCCTCATAACATGGCCATCTTTATGGTTATGGTGGAAGTTTGTGAATATTGCACAAATTTCAAATGACAGGCACTAAAGATTTATATAAAACAGAATGTGATTGCTGATCATTAAACGGCACTAAAGCCAAGATACTGGAACAAATACTCGCAACGGATGAGCTCAAATGCTTGGCGAATACAGCAAAACGGCCATGAAATGTTTTGTGATAGTTTTCATTGTGATGATGCAGATGAGAATTGGGTTATTGAACAAATAATTATTTTAGAAGCGAGTCCTGCTGGGGATATTGTGGGGGCTTGCCAGAATTGTGAATGTTGACAGTTTATAATGACTTGTGGTTTTGCAGGGTATGAAATAGTTTACTGATACTGAAGTCAAACTCTGGTACTCGAATATGAGCTGGTACTCAGTCAAGTCACACTAGTTCTCTAATAAGGGACGGTGTCTGGTTCTCGTAGTCAAATATGTGAGTTCCTGGTACTAAATCAAACTGGTACTCGAATATGAGCTGGTACTCAAGGCACACTAGTTCTCTAATAAGGTACGGTTTCTGGTTCTCGTAGTCAAATATGTGAGTTCCTGGTACTAAATCAAACTCTGGTACTCGAATATGAGCTGGTACTCAAGGCACTCTAGTTCTCTAATAAGGTACGGTTTCTGGTTCTCTTAGTCAAATATGCGATTTCCTGGTACTAAATCGAACTCTGGTACTCAAATATGAAAGTTCCTGTTACTAAATCAAACTGGTACTCAAATATGAGAGTTCCTGGTACTAAATCAAACTGGTACTCAAATATGAGAGTTCCTGGTACTAAAACTCTGGTACTCAATATGACAGTTCCTTTACTAAATCAAACTCTGGTACTCAAATATGAAAGTTCCTGGTACTAAATCAAACTGGTACTCAAATATGAGAGTTCCTGGTACTAAATCAAACTGGTACTCAAATATGAGAGTTCCTGGTACTAAACCTCTGGTACTCACTATGACAGTTCCTTTACTAAATCAAACTCTGGTACTCAAATATGAGAGTTCCTGTTACTAAATCAAACTGGTACTCAAATATGAGAGTTCCTGGTACTAAATCAAACTCTGGTACTCAAATATGAAAGTTCCTGGTACTAAATCAAACTCTGGTAATCAAATATGAGAGTTCCTGGTACTAAAACTCTGGTACTCAAATATGAGAGTTCCTGTTACTAAATCAAACTCTGGTACTCAATATGAGAGTTCCTTTACTAAATCAAACTCTGGTACTCAAATATGAGAGTTCCTTTACTAAATCAAACTCTGGTACTCAAATATGAGAGTTTCTTTTACTAAATCAAACTCTAGTGGTATCAAATATGAGAGTTCCTGGTACTAAATCAAACTGATACTCAAGTATGAGACGGTTTCTAGTACTTAAGTCTTAAAATTGTTTGAGAATGAAGATCCTAATCTTAAATATTTTGCTAAATGTCACTTCAAAAAACTGGTGCTCACCAGTGATGAAATATATATCGAAGTATTCACATTTATTGCAATATATTTCCACTTCTCCCTTGCAATTGTGTTACTTTTCTTTCTTTTTTGAAAAAAAACACCACAAAACAATTTGAATTCAAGTTAATTTCAATTAAGGTTGGACCTAATGCCTGAAAAATGGCTGCTAGTGTGATTATCCTTAGTCTTGCCAATTATCATTTCCATCACAGGTAACTTGTCGACTTGATATAACCTGTAGCCTATACTCCAAAAACAGGCTAACATTGTATAACCGTTGTCTCAGTATCCCACTTCTTTATTCGATTTTCTGATGCTTTTAATATATGCTATTTAGTTCAATGTTGGTAGCTGGTAGTTGCGATTTACCCAAGTTCTTTTAATAAGCATTTTTTTTCTCATGAAAGAATGACGAAAATCTCAATGGATGGGAGTGGAGCTTCTTGTTTAACCAGGTGGCCCGAATTTTGAAGCAATCAAAATTATAATGATCTAATTAAAATTCAGGAACACTTGGCTGAAATTAGTTTCAGTTGTTTTGGCAGGTGTATTTGCTAGGTAGGTGTGAAGCACCTGGTTTATATCTACCAAGTATCAATAAACAATATTATTTTTGGAAAAAAATCTTCTCATCCTATCCTTGGTGGAAATAAACTGAAAATACAAAACATGTGCTAATGAATGAAATTTTGATATATGTTGTTCTTTATAAGCTAGGGTTCTATAAATTGTAAACAGAAACACACACTATCAGGCCATTAATCTTAATGGTTGACAATTAAGAAAATATTTGTATGTGTATGGACCTATATTCTCACATAGAGAAGCATGGAAATACCCTCTAAATGTTCACTTAAACAGATGAAAAATAGATTTACATTCCATGCATGTGAACATTCCCCTTTACATTTATATATGCTATTTACTGGGTCTGTGAAATGTGTAGAGATTATTAAATATATTGTTAATCAATAGCTTTTGGAAGGTAGTTGAATATATATACAAGAAAACTAGCGGCGGGCAATGAACATGTGGATATCCACTTGTACAAACAAAATCATAGGTATCATCATCGTCATCATCATCATCATCATTGTCATCATAATCATCATCATCATCACCATCATCATCATCGTCATCATTGTCATCATAATCATCATCATCATCATCATCATCGTCATCATAATCATCGTCGTCATCATCATCATCATCATCGTCTGCATCATCATCATCATCATCATCATCATCATCGTCATTTGTCGTATTCGTCTTTTTCCGCAATTATTCAACTGCAGCTTTGTTGGGGTGTACCCATATTATGTTGTTTTATTAGATGTTTGTACAGCCTATTTGAATAACAAAGCACAGTACGAGACATTAAATCATGTAAAAGCTATTAAATTTACATAAAATATTCATAAAGATTACATTTCTGGTGTTATAATTTCACTATATGAGTTTGAAAAAAACACAAAAAAACGTTTCTTTGATGTCGACAAAAACACCATATATGTCAATATTATTACATTGGATGCTTTACAATGTGCATAAATTATTATGATATTATAGACATATTTGATATAACAGCTCTTATCATGGTTTATTTGTGGAAGTTAGACGGTGTAATGATTTTAAATGGGCAGTTGAGGGGATAAAGAAGTGGTAGTAAACAACCCATTTTTCGTGTCTGGGAATAAAATACAGCCTTAATGTAGAGTTATTAAAATGAAATTGACAGGCAAAAAAACCCCAAACATTATTTGATAAAGATCAATCCTTTCTGCACTGCACTATTTGTGTATGTAATAAAGTGTATACTAAATAATAAAATTGTTTGAAATTTGAGTAAGCTCACATAAAGTATTTTCTGAGATACAGGTCCAAGTCTATCCTCCCACCACATCCCGTAGTGGGTAAAGAAAGAATACCTGACTACATTCAGTTAATTAAACCAAAAGCGTGCAAATGAAATGGCTACAGATCCACGTAACACACTTTTTGGTGGGAAAAAATGAAAATATGATGTTGACATTTTGTTGAATTTGTGAGTGGGGTTGGGGTAGAGATGAGGGATGGACTAACTTTCTTGCAAATAGAAAATAAAATTTGTTGTTTTTTTGTTGTTTTTTGCTAAAGAACGATAATTTTTCAGGAAAGAACTTCTTTTTTTTTAAAAACTGTTCCTAAAATGTGCACTTTTCCACTTCTTGTGTTCATTCTTTTCATAGTCAACATTTTGAAGTATCGGGAAAGTTACTTAGCTCAGGGATTTCACCCAAAATCACTCACATAGGCAATGGGTACAACAGATGTTGATGAGTCTCTGTTAAACATATTGAGGTGATCGAGTTTCCGCTTCATTGCACAAATACTGCCATTTTACCAGATATGATGGTTTATATATCTCGTTAATTCTAACACAGTTGGGAATTGTGGAAAAATTGCTTTCCCCATCTCGATCAGGTTACCAAAATATGATTTCTTCATTCAGCTTGATTGGTACAGAACCACATTTCCTGAATTTCAAAATATACAAACAATGTTGTTTTTTCTCCTGTTGCACATAAGTATAGTTTTAACAGAGGGTGAAATCAGCACAAATCAGCAAATTAAGGGAAGCAGGAATCCATTTTTGACACATGAGTAGATAATTTTGACAAACTTTTGTTGATGTGTTGTACAGGTGCAGTGGGTGGGGTAATTACTTATACGGTATGCAGAGGTGCCTAATGGGAACCTATCTCATGACAGTTACAGGCAAACATGCCAATAAAAACAGTTTTACAATGCAGGCTGCTTTAATGAGTATTTGTATTCGTCTCAGATGGTTTAAGGTCTTTGCACCAGTGAAGTTCATTGAAATGATTTTTGTAAATCTGTATGCATCGCTTTGTAGCTGAAACATAAACCGGTACATGAAATGTGAATGTGTGTATTATGGCACATCAAAATTAAACCGTAAACCTTATTTTACACGGCACATCATAACTAAATTATTAACTTTTACATGGTACATCCTAACTGAAACTTTCATAAATGAAACAAAGCTTTATGTGGCCCATTGAAACTGTAACATTAATTTGTACACCATAATTTTTTTTTTTTTTAAAAATCCATAACTGTGTTGTTGAGAAATTTGGGGGCCTATATTTTATTTGAATTTGGATATACAAAATATACAATTTGAGTGAGGTTACAAATGAACAATTTAATTTAACAATTGAATTGAATTGAATGTTGTTTAACGGCTCATCAACACAGTATAGGTTATTTAGAGCCGCCCCAGAGAGAGGGGAAGGATACATATTAATCCGGGAACCTGCCCTACTCTTATTATCGAATAGATTCCTATGGTTCTTTTACGTGCTCGGAGGATAGACCGACACACGGGACCGCCCGGTTTACGTCCCCATCCCGCGGACGAGGCTAAGGGAAAGTGTCTTGCCCAAGAACACACCGACGGAACTTAGTGGCACCACGGAGGATTGAACCCGGGGCCTCCGGTTACAAATCCCCGGCGCTACCGACTGCGCCACGCCTGCCCTCTAATTTAACAAGGAAAGATGCTGAACGTGACATACAATCTGCTTGAATGTGAAGTTGTTAATGGCACAATTGAAATAGAGGATTAAGTTGTTCCACTACTACACCTCCCCCCCACTCCCCCTAAATTCAAATTTCCGATCTTTAAAGGGACACGTGGCAATCTTAATTGTTTTAAAAACTCACGGCATCCCGTTAGTTTTTCTCTAAACTTGCATTTGTTCAATCATTAATGTTAATTATTAGAATAGTTCAAAGCAAATTGTTTTTTACATATTACTATCTTTTTATATTATTGCACCAATAATATATTTAAAAAATTGGTAAAATAACGAAGAATATTGAAATATTGTTTTTTTATTTAATTATATGCAAGCAGTTTTAAAGTCAAAATGATGCAGGATAACGAACTCGAGGAGAAATTTTTAATGTTTGAATAAAACTCAAGATTGCCATATGTGCCTTTAACCTTTTTTTATTGAGAGCATTTTGCATTGCACCCGGGTGTTACTATTAGGGGAAATATGGTATTACTAAAGAACAATAATATTAATCCTTAACACACTACATGTATATATAATGAATTAAGACCATTCCATTTATATGACAAAGGCTTTTTTTTTTGGGGGTGTGGGGGGGGGGGGGGGGAGGGGGGGAAAGGACTGATCAGCAGTTGGACATTGTAAACCCTGATAAAACTGGTTCAGGTTTGACACCTCTAAAAACAATATCGGTTGTCTGTAGCTCACAGTCCATTGAACGTATGGAAGTAGATTTGGTGGTCGAGCATCCAGACATGGTGGTTTTCTCATGGCACTTTTACTCCCGACACCAAGACAAAATACGCTATCATCTATGCCATCGAGAGTCATTTGAACAAGTTTGTGAATTGTTTCCTAATCGATGTATTAGGCAGAAATTCAAGACTTGGGTGTGCAAATATGCAAACAGTGTCTCTGGGGCAATTTATTTTTACAGATAAAAGTGAAAAACGTACATTTTTAGGTCATATTTCTTCTTTAAAATGTATACAAAATATAACAATATTGAGAAAGAAAGAGTTTGGAAGTGTTGTTTAGCAAAAAAACAAACAAAAAAAAAGCCACCCACTCGACCAAATATTGGCCGCAATGTTTTAAAAACGGTCGCGCAAAAGACGACTGCACGGTTGGCTGGCTAATACACTGTTCCTAATTGATGTCAAATAGAAACATATATTTTTTAAATTGATAATTAATTTATTAAATTTTTCTTGATACATGTAGGTGAATTAGACTAAGGAATGACTGTAAAATAATTTATTTTTTTTGTAAGAAAATGTCTGAAGAATGAGGAAACCTATACATTAGATTTGATATGCCTATAAACTAACCTACTTTGGTATGTGGCATACATGAAGCAAATGTTAATATAAGATCTTGCTTCAAGTTTTAAGGAGTATTAAATGGACATATTTGAGACGTTTGAAGTTGTATAGTAATGCTTGCTACTGGGTTACCACCATCTTGTACATGAAGACATTTCCCTCAATAAAACTGGCATTGTAATCGCGCTTTAGAATACCATTACGCTTCAGCTGTTTCGTTATTCAACACTAATTTGAAATTCATTGCCTCCGCTCTTTAAAGTCAAGTATAAGAACCCATAATGCAAATTTGTGTGTGACCATCATATGGCGTACATAACTACATAACGCTATGTATTGGATGTCAACCATGTACAAAGGTCGCGATCAAATTTACGAAATTATAGCCAAAATACGATGAAGCAGGCAATCCGGTAAATAAGAGATGCATTCTTTATGCTTGAAAGGAGAGGCAAGTAAAGGAATGGAAATTTTAGATTTTCAGATTTATTACAAAAAAGGGAAGGGATGCAAAGCCATGGAACAAGTGAATTAAGTAGCTGAAGATACAGAAGATTTCATATCTCATTACAAAGTCAGAAATACTTCCCTAGAAGGCAGAAGATCGTCAATGAGTGCTAACGTAATTAGTTACCGTTCATTCATCAAAATTAGCGTCTCGATTTATTTAATCCTGTATAATTTTGGGTCTAAAACTGCTAGCATTAAATTAAATAAATATGTGAGATATCAAGTTTATTCTTAATCTTCCATATTTGTAAATGTATTATTGGTGCAATATAATAATAGTTAGTAATATGTAAAAACAATTGGCTTTGAAGTTATAATTCCAATAATTATTATTAATGATTGCAAGTATGCAAGTTATGTAGAAAAATCTAAGGGGATGCCGTGTGAGTTTTAAACAAATCAAGATTGCTGTGTGTCCCTTTAAAACAACATATACATACACCTGTTTATATTGATTTATGTGATAGGGTTGTATGGAATAAAATCTTGGTGAGAAGTTTTTATTATGGGGTCAAATGACAAGTGTCATTCAACAACAGCATGGCATTTAAAGGTTAACAGTATTTCCAGCTCCGACAGTGTCATTTAGTGACCCATATAAAGAACAGCAAAGAAACGGTTTAACAGAAGGTGGTACCATTGTGTAATGGTAAGCATTGCATTTTAGTAACACAGGCCTCCCGTGTGGTTCCCGGGGGCCCCGTTTGGTCACAGGGCAAAGAATAGGGCCACTGCAGATACCTTTGGACGGGTAGGCAGAGTGGTTGTATTGTTCATTAAAGGTCTTCATCATGATCCCTGCATTGTTTCAGGTGCCATCTCGTTCACATCAAAAGGGCAGTGGCAGAAAAACAATAAACGTGGCTCAAGCGTAAATGGAGTTTCTACGATAGAATTTGCAGCAACTCTGCAGTTCAGGGTGATAAGGTTCTAGGCCCATTTTCCATATTTTATCTCCGTGTACATGGAGGATGAGCCTGGCATGTTCAGGCCTGTTAGGCGCCATATAACCTTTCATCTCTTGATGCGCCTTAAAACCCAATTCAATTCAGTTAGTAACGCAGGGATTGTGAGTTCAATCTCAGCCAGACCGATTTTTGTGTTATCGAAATATTTCAAATGTATATCCCACCTTACCCTTTGGATGAGACTCAAAACTGGTCCCCCCACACACACACAGTCAGTGTACCACAAACCTGGTCCCAACACACATACAGTCAGTACCACAAACCACACACTCAAAACAGTCCACACTGAATGGCCAACTCTGGGATTCGCCCTTGTTGATATGCTGGAGGGACTATAAACCTTTGAATTACACACAGATTTAACAGTATGTCCCGCTCCAGCTCGGTGTCAAAGTCAATTTGCTGTTGGTTTTATGTTTAAGCTTCATTTATTTGGGTGAGCTCAGGGTGGGGCTGGGGTTTCAAAACTTCTTGTAAATGTGTTTTGTGGCCGAGACAATGAACGTATGATTAGTCACATCTAAAAGGAGATCACAATAGAAAGACAAGGAATGAAAATTTCACTCGTCCGCTCGCTATGACGAATGCTCATTGATGCAGGATGAGTAGAAATTCAGATAACTTCTTTAACAATTTTTCAATTTGGCCATTCAGATATTGCATAGGATGAGTAACTTGGAAACAAATTTTCTTGCCCTGGAAAGAGTATTGCAACAGTCATTCTAGCAGAAGTATCGTAGTAGCACTTTCACCAATAACAGCAAAATAATCCACAATAGTCATATGTACCATCTAATAGATCACAATAGAAATATCTTCGACAATAGTGTTAGTATCCCATAATCTGACACTTCAATAGTCACCTATTTCAGGAAGTCATAATAGAAATAGTAACCAATGGTAATTCGAACAATACATAGTCAGATTTAACCACTATAGTCACCCCTACAAGGAACATTAATTGGCGAGATTACTCCTCTCCTGGAACATATGATGAACTACCTAATTGCCACATTTGTTCTGTGTCAAAGACAGCATACCACATATTGTAAATAAACATTTTATAGCCCTGAAAAATGATCCTAAAGTAAACCTATTAGATCGTGATGATTGATGCCTGGTAGCCCTTTGATTGAGCATACTGGAAAAGGTTTATGGGAAAATAAAGAAAGAACCTGCATATCGTATCTACTGAAGGCATCCAAGAGATGTGAAGATGTAAACGTGTGATTTGGCAGTTTATTGGTGTCCAACATATGTATGAAGCAGATGGTGTATAAACATTTTATCTGTTTACAAAAAAAAATGAAAATAGGAATATATAAAAACACAACTTCAGTTTTTAGAGAGAGAAAGAATTCTTGAAAAGAAAAATGGGATTAACATAATTGTGGGATGTAACCCCTTTCCTCCTACTCCCTAAATTGATACACATGCGGCAAACTAAATAAACTGTTAATTGCCCAAGCATTTGGCATATCAAAAGAGGAGCAAATTGACTTTCAGCTTATATGTCAGTCTTGGCTTTGGAAAGTAGGGTGCTCATAACTTTACTTATGATATTTATGAAGAACAATTTTGTGAGCACAGATAATTACCATTTCAGGAACTAAGCTCAATATATTGACAGAAACAAAATGAGAGAATTTGTTGTAACGGCTGTAGTGAGTGTATCCAATATAAATGAGTATTTGTACATTTCAGGTCGCTATCGTTCAATAAGATAGTGAAGATAGAACCCAAGGCCTGGGAGTATGCCGCTCAGCTCATCAGTCTGTAAGTACCAGTAGCAAGAAATATCAGCATGTCTTGGATGAGATCATGTACCTTTAAAGAAACTAACTCACCAAAATAACACTACAAAAGTGTTTATCAAAACTCTATCCAGGTGTTCAGGTCATATTCAGATCATATGATGATGTATATGAGTATATAAAAGTATAAATTTATTCTTGAGTTCTTGAAATATACTTAATTGGTAACTTAATTCGATGCTCCAGTATTGGGGTTTGACCTGGCTGGTTAAAGCCGTTTAAATTGTGTCTATAGTTTTGATTCTCAAAATATGTAAATTGTATATATACCTCGTCATCAGTAGAAACAGCATACATACATTGTAACATTCGGCTAAAATTCGGCTGTTGTTGGCGGGATAGCTACATTAAAAAAAAAGAAGAGAATTTCAGTAGTGGCAATATCGATAATCCACCCTTTTGTTGCAGTGTCTGTTAGGAGACTATAGACATGCATACTGCACACAATAAGTATCAACCTGTTCAGAAAAAGAATTATTTCATATATAGGGCCTTCAAACCAAAGATTTTTTTATCTGCAAGAATGGTTAAAATACTAAACCCCTAGAAAATTATTCACAGTGACACGAGAATAGTGAATGGAAAAATTATCTGGGGTACTGATGCTATTCTTCTTACAGTAGCATAAGATATAGTTCCGATCTGTCAATCAAGCTTGTATCCAGAAGAGATTTGAGCCAATTAAACATTCAATCAATATTTACACCTGGACCAAAAGCATTTGTTGTTCCACAACAACTCTAAAATAAAATAGATCACGACCAATGTTTGTGGGAACTTAACCCAGGAACAGTAGAGGGCGGAGCTATAAACTGAATGTCGGAACTGTCCATTTGGTTAGTAGTAGCATAGCTTTTAGTGCCTCAATTTCTTTGTCCATCAGAAGCATCCACAGCAGAATCCAAATAATAATAATCGACTGCAATTTGAAGTCAAACAAAAAATAATTAGTACCTATACAGTAGACTCCATCAACGTCACTGTTTTTGCAAACATCACCAATTGTGTTTAAAGTTGTATAATAGATAGGTGGCGTTCTCACGTTTGAATTGAATAGTCGTCAATTGTTGTGAAATTGTAGTATATGGACAGCATGTTTTTCGCTTAGCCTCTTATTGTTGTGATTTGGGCATCTGGTGTATAAGGGAAATGATAGAAACAGTGTCATTTCATTAGTCAACTGTCAAGGTAATAGAACTGGGTGCCAGTCTCTTGTCTCCATCATACCATGACAGGAGGATGAATCTATTGTTTCCACACTTACTGTAAATGAAACCCCTGCATATAAAGTTATGTCACTTATTTTACCAAGATATTTGAAACTTCTGTAGTATTTAAAGGTAGATGAATCTATTGTTTCCACACTATTTTACATAAAGTCATTTGATTAATCTATACATGAAAATTCTGAAAAGAAAGTCACGTCACTCGCAATTAGTGCTGCATGGTATTGTCGGTGTATTGTGATATGGACGTCAAAATAATACGTACTGTGATATTTTCTTAGCATACCGATTCGTACCGGTTTTCTCCACGTGTTTTGATATGTAAGTAAATCGTAATATGCGACTAAGATCTATTTTTGACTTTGTAAGGTTCCCGTGTTTGTAGTACAAGCGTAAATACACATATTGAGAAGTGGGTACCATCATAGTTAAAAATAGATGCACTTCCAATAATATCTTGTGTTCGCTTGTCGTAAAAAGGGCGCTACAATAGTAGATGCTGCATTTTGTAATTGCTCTGGCAGCACAACACATTCGGTAACTCAACACTTGTGAAGACATTGCTTGACATTGAATACAAATTCAAAACAGAAAGTAGACATTGTCAACATTGAAACTGCCATGCCTAATGTTTCTCATTCACTAGCACAACCAACATTGCATCAAGTTATGTCATCTGCATCGAAGTACACCAGGCAATCAGAAAAGTCTATTGAAATTATCAACGCAATTGTATAAGACAATATATTATGATATGTATCTCGATACAGTCTTGTATCGCAATATATCGTAATACATTTTTTGGCTACTCGTATTTATGTAAACAGAATATCAAAATACCTCATGCATTTTAAGGATGATGGGTTTAGACATAATACTTGTAAAAAACTGCAAAAAAAACCAGTAGAAATTCATTCTCCATTTCTCAATTTGTTCTCTATTTCCCAGTGTTCATGATTTTTTTAATTATCAAAAAACGTCTTGAAAATATGGAGTCAATCTTCCCTTAATTGCTTTGCTTATAATTGATTGTAAAGAAATGACAGTTCTTCATTGTGAAGAGCTGGTTTTGTTTTTCTCAGTCTCATTGGAGGTCTTGAATCATGTAAATTGCAGATGCTTAGAGGTGCTAAAACAGCTTAGCTTCACCGCAGGATCCAATACTGATATCAGATATATACTCGGCATGTTTCGCTTCACTAAGAATTGTACACTCTTCTGGAAGGGCTTGTTTGTTTTACAAGCAATGAAGTATTATGAGGGTTGTTTCCGTTATCCGACCGTTTCGGCAACTTCAAAAAGAAATGAGGCAGATGTTATATGCTGGTGTTTGAAAGTAGTTCCAATAGTTTCTGTCCTGTGATAGGAGCCTGCCAAATCAGCCTGCTGTTTACATGAGTTCTGGCATTCCTAGAAATGATGCCCAAAATTAATTTAATTGTTGTTTGGTGGTTAATCTGCGTTATTTAGAGCCGTTCCAGTGAGAGTGGTTGATACATAGGATTCTGGGAACTGTGCCCTTTTCTTACCATTGTGCAGATTCATATGGTTGTTTATGTCACTTAGAAGATATACTTCGATACACGGGACTGCCCGGTTTACACCCCCATAGACCTGGTTAAAAGGAATAAGAGATGCCTATATTTAGGTTTGCTTTCACATGAGTAACAAAAACACATAATCAATGCATTGAGGATTTTTGAGAATCCAAACTCTTAAGATACAATATAAACGGTTTTAACCAGACAGGCCAAACCACAAAACTGGAGCGTCAAATTAGTAGTTAACACTCACAAGTAATTTAACGCATGTTTTAAGAACCTGTGAATAAACTATACTTTTAATCGCCACATATACATTATTATACGACCTGGATAGAGTTTTGAGAAATGGATTTGTAGTGTAATTTTGCCGTTATTTGGCGTGTTAATATCTTTAAACATTGAACACCTTCAAGTTTGTGTTGCATGCTGCAGGCATGTCTGCGTTCATATTGTCATAATTGAAATAACTTCACAGTTCTAAAGCATATTCTCTCAGAGTTGTTTGCCTTGAGCAGTTCAGTACGTTTGTAAATTGCTAAAGTTACATAATTAAAAATCATATTTCTACTTAACCTTCGTGATTTTGAAAGATACTCATATTTTGCACAGATGTAGGCGCTAATTCGGCTGTTTAATGGCAGTGTTTGCTGTGAAAGACAGCTGAGTGTAATAAAAACATGAAATTCTAATATCATTTATATTCGTTCCCATTCACATTATGACACATAGTTTGGCAAAAGTCTCAGGGGCATAGCTAAACACCGAGGGATTTTATTATTTTTTTGTTAAGAAAAATACAGAAATATGTTTGTACTTTGGAATTGGGTATACTGATATTACCACCAGGAAGGCTTGAAGGATGTTACAGAAGTTGAAGTAGGGAATATAGGATGTCTGTTTATGATAATGACTTGCTATTAAACCACTGTTTCCTGGTGCATTGCTAGAAATTAATGGGTCAGCTGTACCATGAAGCGATATATGTTATTTGCCCTAGCGAAGTATGTCATTTTAACATTTTATTCAATGTATGACCCATGCTACCTCCCCTAAAAAAGATGTTTCAATCTTTTCAAAAAAAAACTAGAACTATCACTGAAGGTGATGAATACCCCTGCTTTTTTGCTATAGTTGAGGAGCATGGGCAAAATCTAGAAGAATAAATGTCTAAAATATATGTTATTTTTTTATTGTGAAAAAATTTACAAGTAAAACAAAGGTCCATAATTCTGTAAAAAAAAATTAATGCAGAATTAAAAAAACATTAATGCACAGAGACACATCATATCATTCTGTGGGAACTGTATGTCACGTGTAATAACCCTCCATGAAAACGTTTTAAGTGAAAGCCACATAAATTTCAATATAGAGTGAAAAATT
Organism: Cyrtodaria siliqua; assembly: GCA_037043455.1. NCBI lineage: Eukaryota > Metazoa > Mollusca > Bivalvia > Adapedonta > Hiatellidae > Cyrtodaria > Cyrtodaria siliqua. Next base: position 19,494 of record JAWPHD010023863.1, read on the forward strand.
CTAAGTCAAATAAAGGGCCATAAGTCTGTAATAAATTAGGCACCAAGAATGTGTGATGTAGAGGGACATAAGGTCATGTGTACATAAAGTTTGGGAACATCAATTCGAAAATGTTTGAGAAAAAATGTGTTAGTCAAAATTCTAAGTCAAACAAAGGGCCATAATTCTGTAATAAATTAGACAATCAATGATGGGTGATGTAGAGGGACATAAGGTCATCATTAGTTATGAGTATATGAAATTTGGTAACAATTCATTCAACAGCTTAAGATATGCAAGTATTAAAAAATGTGTTACGGGACACGACGTTACGGGACACGACGTTACGGACAACGTGATGCCTATATAGTCCCCACCTCACTTTGTGAAAGCGGGTGTATATAAAAAAAAAAGAAAGAAAAAAGGCACGCCAAATTGTCAGTACATCATTCAACCATGAAAATAGAAAATCAATTGCGAAATTCATCTAACAGGAAAATATATTCATGTAATTAATTGATTGACAAAATTGTATCTTACATGGAAAACTATTTTCTGTTAAGTATTGATATAAAAAAGATCACGTATGCTATATGCTATTAGCAGGTTCATGTATATTTATGACATGCTTGTAACCGAAAATTAATATAAATTGGATCTCAGATTATCGGCCAAACCATAGTATAGATTTGCATTGCATTTTGGGAGAACAATTTTCCGACTATGAAATTTATATGCAGCTTTGTGATGTAAATTACATCACGCTCCCGTTTTATGATTGTAGCGATGAGCCGCAGTATGCTCCCAGGGGGTCCCACTCTAACAGGAATAGAAGTATGTTTCCCCTCTCGCAAAATATCTTTTAAATTAATGGTAAAATTGCAATGTCGTCTCCAAATACGCGAGTAATACATTGACGGAGAAGAGTTTTCTCCAAATATTATCATTCGTTAACAATTTGTTTAGCACGGAGCGAGCGAGACAGTTGATTTGTACGGTTGATGAACAAAAATTGACAATTTCTTAAAAGGAAAAGGAATTTACCAGACAGTCCTATAATGACAATGGTTTAATGTAATAGAAAATAATAGTTGAAGGTTACATAAAGTCCCAAGGTGATTCATTCATTTTTTCCTGCTGAATCAAATTGGGAACATTTTGAATTCCATAAACAATTTTAAACAAATAAAAAAAAAAAATGATGAGGTAGAATTGTTATTATTATTTAACACTTTATAACCAAGAACACTTTCCAAAACAGTTTCATAAGGGGCGTTGAGCATTAGACAAATAAATTGCCGAAGGGGAGTGTTACTGGAGTAATTTATTTCTATTTCTGATTCAAGCCAGATTGTCTTGGCATGCTTTGCTAATTAAGTTGAATTAATTTTGGCAAATTATTCAAAGCCTAGAACTGTTGTTAATTTAAGATG
>JAWPHD010023864.1:0-20903 GCA_037043455.1 Cyrtodaria siliqua
TATATGCAGTTCTTACACATATATTCAGTTCTTACGCATATATATTCAATTATTACGCATATATGTCCAGTTCTTACACATATATTCCGATCTTACGCATATATATTCAGTTCTTACGCATATATATTCAGTTCTTACACATATATATTTAGCTCTTACATATATATATTCAGTTCTGACACATATATATTCAGTTCTTACACATATATATTCCGTTCTAACACATATATATTCAGTTCTATGACATATATATTCAGTTCTTACACATATATATTCCTTTCTTACGCATATATATTCAGTTCTCACACATATATATTCCTTTCTTAGGCCTATATATTCAGTTCTTACACATATATATGCAGTTCTTACACAAATATATTCAGTTCTTACACATATATATTCAGTTCTTACGCATATATTCAGTTCTTACGCATATATTCAGTTCTTACGCAGCATATATTCAGTTCTTACGCATATATTCAGTTTTTACACATATATTCAGTTCTTACACATATATATTCAGTTCTTACACATATATATTCAGTTCTTATACATATTTATTCAGTTCTTACACATATATATTCCGTTCTTACGCATATATATTCAGTTCTTACACATATATATTCAGTTCTTACACATATATATTCAGTTCTTACACATATATATTCCGTTCTTAAGCATATAAATTCAGTTTTTACGCATATATATTCAGTTCTTACGCATATATATTCAGTTCTTACGCATATATATTCAGTTCTTACACATATATATTCAGTCTTACACATATATATTCCGTTCTTACGCATATATATTAAATTCTTACACATATATATGCAGTTCTTACACAAATATATTCAGTTCTAACACATATACATTCAGTTCTTACACATATATTCATTTCTTACGCATATATATTCAATTCTTACGCATATATGTTCAGTTCTTACACATATATTCTGATCGTACGCATATATATTCCGTTCTTACGCATATATATTCAGTTCTTACACATATATATTCAGCTCTTACACATATATATTCAGTTCTTAAACATATATATTCAGTTCTTACACATATATATTCAGTTCTAACACATATATATTCAGTTCTTACACATATATATTCAGTTCTTACACATATATATTCCGTTCTTACACATATATATTCCGTTCTTACGCATATATATTCAGTTCTTACACATATATATTCCGTTCTAACACATATATATTCAGTTCTTACACATATATATTCCGTTCTAAGACATATATATTCAGTTCTTACACATATATATTCAGTTCTTACACATATATATTCAGTTCTTACACATATATGCAGTTCTTACACAAATATATTCAGTTCTTACAAATATATATTCAGTTCTTACGCATATATTCAGTTCTTACGCATATATTCAGTTCTTACGCATATATCTTCAGCTCTTACACATATATATTCAGTTCTTACACATATATATTCAATTCTTACACATATATATTCAGTTCTAACACATATATATTCAGTTCTTACACATATATATTCAGTTCTTACGCATATATTCCGTTCTTATGCATATATTTATTTCTTACACATATATATTCAGTTCTTACACATATATATTCAGTTCTTATACATATATATTCAGTTCTTATACATATATATTTCGTTCTTACGCATATATATTCAGTTCTTACACATATATATTCAGTTCTTACACATATATATTCAGTTCTTACGCATATATATTCCGTTCTTACGCATATATTCAGTTCTTACGCATATATTCAGTTCTTACACATATATATTCAGTTGTTACACATATATATTCAGTTCTTATACATATATATTCAGATCTTACACATATATATTCCGTTCTTACGCATATATATTCAGTTCTTACAAATATATATTCAGTTCTTACACATATATATTCCGTTCTTAAGCATATAAATTCAGTGCTTACGCATATATATTCAGTTCTTACGCATATATATTCAGTTCTTATGCATATATATTCAGTTCTTACACATATATTCAGTTCTTACACATATATATTCCGTTCTTACGCATATATATTCAATTCTTACACATATATATGCAGTTCTTACACAAATATATTCAGTTCTTACACATATATATTCAGTTTTTACGCATATATTCAGTTCTTACACATATATTCAGTTCTTACGCATATATATTCAATTCTTACGCATATATGTCCAGTTCTTACACATATATTCCGATCTTACGCATATATATTCAGTTCTTACGCATATATATTCAGTTCTTACAAATATATATTTAGCTCTTACACATATATATTCAGTTCTTACACATATATATTCAGTTCTTACACATATATATTCCGTTCTAACACATATACATTCAGTTCTTACACATATATTCATTTCTTACGCATATATATTCAATTATTACGCATATATGTTCAGTTCTTACACATATATTCCGATCGTACGCATATATATTCCGTTCTTACGCCTATATATTCAGTTCTTACACATATATATTCAGCTCTTACACATATATATTCAGTTCTTACACATATATATTCAGTTCTTACACATATATATTCAGTTCTAACACATATATATTCAGTTCTTACACATATATATTCAGTTCTTACACATATATATTCCGTTCTTACACATATATATTCCGTTCTTACGCATATATATTCAGTTCTTACACATATATATTCCGTTCTAACACATATATATTCAGTTCTTACACATATATATTCCGTTCTAAGACATATATATTCAGTACTTACACATATATATTCAGTTCTTACACATATATATTCAGTTCTTACACATATATATGCAGTTCTTACACAAATATATTCAGTTCTTACAAATATATATTCAGTTCTTACGCATATATTCAGTTCTTACGCATATATTCAGTTCTTACGCATATATTCAGTTCTTACGCGTATATATTCAATTCTTACGCATATATGTTCAGTTCTTACACATATATTCCGATCTTACGCATATATATTCAGTTCTTACGCATATATATTCAGTTCTTACACATATATATTCAGTTCTTACACATATATATTCAGCTCTTACACATATATATTCAGTTCTTACACATATATATTCAGTTCTTACACATATATATTCCGTTCTTAAGCATATAAATTCAGTATTTACGCATATATATTCAGTTCTTACGCATATATATTCAGTTCTAATGCATATATATTCAGTTCTTACACATATATATTCAGTTCTTACACATATATATTCCGTTCTTACGCATATATATTCAATTCTTACACATATATATGCAGTTCTTACACAAATATATTCAGTTCTTACACATATATATTCAGTTTTTACGCATATATTCAGTTCTTACACATATATTCAGTTCTTACGCATATATATTCAATTCTTACGCATATATGTCCAGTTCTCACACATATATTCCGATCTTACGCAAATATATTCAGTCTTTACGCATATATATTCAGTTCTTACACATATATATTTAGCTCTTACACATATATATTCAGTTCTTTCACATATATATTCAGTTCTTACACATATATATTCCGTTCTAACACATATACATTCAGTTCTTACACATATATTCATTTCTTACGCATATATATTCAATTCTTACGCATATATGTTCAGTTCTTACACATATATTCCGATCTTACGCATATATATTCCGTTCTTACGCATATATATTCAGTTCTTACACATATATATTCAGCTCTTACACATATATATTCAGTTCTTACACATATATATTCAGTTCTTACACATATATATTCAGTTCTAACACATATATATTCAGTTCTTACACATATATATTCCGTTCTTACACATATATATTCCGTTCTTACACATATATATTCCGTTCTTACGCATATATATTCAGTTCTTACACATATATATTCCGTTCTAACACATATATATTCAGTTCTAACACATATATATTCAGTTCTTACACATATATATGCAGTTCTTACACAAATATACTCAGTTCTTACAAATATATATTCAGTTCTTACGCATATATTCAGTTCTTACGCATATATTCAGTTCTTACGCATATATTCAGTTCTTACGCGTATATATTCAATTCTTACGCATATATGTTCAGTTCTTACACATATATTCCGATCTTACGCATATATATTCAGTACTTACGCATATATATTCAGTTCTTACACATATATATTCAGCTCTTACACATATATATTCAGTTCTTACACATATATATTCAGTTCTTACACATATATATTCAGTTCTACACATATATATTTAGTTCTTACACATATATTCAGTTCTTACACATATATATTCCGTTCTTACACATATATATTCCGTTCTAACACATATATATTCAGTTCTTACACATATATATTCAGTTCTTACACATATATTCCGTTCTTACACATATATATTCTGTTCTTATACATATATATTCAGTTCTTACACATATATATTCCGTTCTTACGCATATATATGCAGTTCTTACACAAATATATTCAGTTCTTACACATATATATTCAGTTTTTACGCATATATTCAGTTCTTACACATATATTCCGATCTTACGCATATATATTCAGTTCTTACGCATATATATTCAGTTCTTACATATATATATTCAGCTCTTACACCTATATATTCCGTTCTTACACATATATATTCAGTTTTTACACATATATATTCCGTTCTAACACATATATATTCAGTTCTTACACATATATATTCAGTTCTTACACATATATATTCCATTCTTACGCATATATATTCAGTTCTTACACATATATATTCCGTTCTAACACATATATATTCAGTTCTTACACATATATATTCAGTTCTTACAAATATATATTCCGTTCTTACGCATATATATTCAGTTCTTACGCATATATATTCAGTTCTTACACATATATATTCAGTTCTTACGCATATATATTCAGTTCTTACGCATATATATTTAGTTCTTACGCATATATATTCAGTTCTTACACATATATATTCAGTTCTTACGCATATATAGTCAGTTCTTACTCATATATAATTAGTTCTTACGCATATATATTCAGTTCTTACACATATATATTCAGTTTTTACACATATATATTCCGTTCTGACGCATATATATTCAATTCTTACACATATATATGCAGTTCTTACACAAATATATTGAGTACTTACATATATATATTCAGTTTTTACGCATATATTCAGTTCTTACACATATATTCAGTTCTTACGCATATATATTTAATTCTTACGCATATATGTCCAGTTCTTACACATATATTCCGATCTTACGCATATATATTCAGTTCTTACGCATATATATTCAGTTCTTACACATATATATTTAGCTCTTACATATATATATTCAGTTCTTATACATATATATTCAGTTCTTACACATATATATTCCGTTCTAACACATATATATTCAGTTATAACACATATATATTCAGTTCTTACACATATATATTCCGTTCTTACGCATATATATTCAGTTCTTACACATATATATGCAGTTCTTACAAAAATATATTCAGTTCTTACACATATATATTCAGTTCTTACGCATATATTTAGTTCTTACGCATATATTCAGTTCTTACGCATATATATTCAATTCTTACGCATATATGTTCAGTTCTTACACATATATTCCGATCTTACGCATATATATTCAGTTTTTACAGATATATATTCCGTTCTTACGCATATATATTTAGTTCTTACACATATATATTCAGTTCTTACACAAATATATTCAGTTCTTACACATATATATTCCGTTCTTACGCATATATATTCCATTCATACTCATATATATTCAGTTCTTACGCATATATATTCAGTTCTTACGTATATATATTCAGTTCTTACGCATATATATTCAGTTCTTACATATATATATTCAGCTCTTACATCTATATATTCCGTTCTTACACATATATATTCAGTTTTTACACATATATATTCCGTTCTAACACATATATATTCAGTTCTTACACATATATATTCAGTTCTTACACATATATATTCCATTCTTACGCATATATATTCAGTTCTTACACATATATATTCCGTTCTAACACATATATATTCAGTTCTTACACATATATATTCAGTTCTTACAAATATATATTCCGTTCTTACGCATATATATTCAGTTCTTACGCATATATATTCAGTTCTTACACATATATATTCAGTTCTTACGTATATATGTCAGTTCTTACGCATATATATTTAGTTCTTACGCATATATATTCAGTTCTTACACATATATATATTCAGTTCTTACGCATATATATTCAGTTCTTACGCATACATATTTAGTTCTTACGCATATATATTCAGTTCTTACACATATATATTTAGTTTTACACATATATGTTCCGTTCTTACGCATATATATTCAATTCTTACACATATATATGCAGTTCTTACACAAATATATTCAGTACTTACATATATATATTCAGTTTTTACGCATATATTCAGTTCTTACACATATATTCAGTTCTTACGCATATATATTTAATTCTTACGCATATATGTCCAGTTCTTACACATATATTCCGATCTTACGCATATATATTCAGTTCTTACGCATATATATTCAGTTCTTACACATATATATTTAGCTCTTACAAATATATATTCAGTTCTTACACATATATATTCAGTTCTTACACATATATATTCCGTTCTAACACATATATATTCAGTTACAACACATATATATTCAGTTCTTACACATATATATTCCGTTCTTACGCATATATATTCAGTTCTTACACATATATATGCAGTTCTTACAAAAATATATTCAGTTCTTACACATATATATTCAGTTCTTACGCATATATTCAGTTCTTACGCATATATTCAGTTCTTACGCATATATATTCAATTCTTACGCATATATGTTCAGTTCTTACACATATATTCCGATCTTACGCATATATATTCAGTTTTTACAGATATATATTCCGTTCTTACGCATATATATTTAGTTCTTACACATATATATTCAGTTCTTACACAAATATATTCAGTTCTTACACATATATATTCCGTTCTTACGCATATATATTCCATTCTAACGCATATATATTCAGTTCTTACGCATATATATTCAGTTCTTACGCATATATATTCAGTTCTTACGCATATATATTCAGTTCTTTCACATATATATTTAGCTCTTACACATATATATTCAGATCTTACACATATATATTCAGTTCTTACACATATATATTCCGTTCTAACACATATATATTCAGTTCTAACACATATATATTCAGTTCTTACACATATATATTCAGTTCTTACGCATATATTCCGTTCTTATGCATATATTTATTTCTTACATATATATATTCAGTTCTTACACATATATATTCAGTTCTTATACATATATATTCAGTTCTTATACATATATATTTCGTTCTTACGCATATATATTCAGTTCTTACACATATATGTTCAGTTCTTACACATATATATTCAGTTCTTACGCATATATATTCCGTTCTTACGCATATATTCAGTTCTTACGCATATATTCAGTTCTTACACATATATATTAAGTTGTTACACATATATATTCAGTTCTTATACATATATATTCAGAACTTACACATATATATTCCGTTCTTACGGCTATATATTTAGTTCTTACACATATATATTCAGTTCTTACACATATATATTCCGTTCTTACAAATATATATTTAGCTTTTACACATATATATTCAGTTCTTACACATATATATTCAGTTCTTACACATATATATTCCGTTCTAACACATATACATTCAGTTCTTACACATATATTCATTTTTTACGCATATATATTCAATTCTTACGTATATATGTACAGTTCTTACACATATATTCCGATCGTACGCATATATATTCCGTTCTTACGCATATATATTCAGTTCTTACACATAAATATTCAGCTCTTACACATATATATTCAGTTCTTACACATATATATTCAGTTCTTACACATATATATTCAGTTCTAACACATATATATTCAGTTCTTACACATATATATTCAGTTCTTACACATATATATTCAGTTCTTACACATATATATTCAGTTCTTACACATATATATTCCGGTCTTACACATATATAATCCGTTCTTACGCATATATATTCAGTTCTTACACATATATATTCCGTTCTAACACATATATATTCAGTTCTTACACATATATATTCCGTTCTAAGACATATATATTCAGTTCTTACACATATATATTTAGCTCTTACACATATATATTCAGTTCTTAAACATATATATTCAGTTCTTACACATATATATTCCGTTCTTACCCATGTATATTCAGTTCTTACTCATATATATTCAGTTTTTACACATATATATTTAGTTCTTACGCTTATATATTCCGTTCTTAAGCATATAAATTCAGTTCTTACGCATATATATTCCGTTCTAACGCATATATATTCAGTTCTTACGCATATATATTCAGTTATAACACATATATATTCAGTTCTTACACATATATATTCCGTTCTTACGCATATATATTCAGTTCTTACACATATATATGCAGTTCTTACAAAAATATATTCAGTTCTTACACATATATATTCAGTTCTTACGCATATATTCAGTTCTTACGCATATATTCAGTTCTTACGCATATATATTCAATTCTTACGCATATATGTTCAGTTCTTACACATATAATCCGATCTTACGCATATATATTCAGATTTACAAATATATATTCCGTTCTTACGAATATATATTTAGTTCTTACACATATATATTCAGTTCTTACACAAATATATTCAGTTCTTACACATATATATTCCGTTCTTACGCATATATATTCCGTTCTAACGCATATATATTCAGTTCTTACGCATATATATTCAGTTCTTACGCATATATATTCAGTTCTTACGCATATATATTCAGTTCTTTCACATATATATTTAGCTCTTACACATATATATTCAGTTCTTACACATATATATTCAGTTCTTACACATATATATTCCGTTCTAACACATATATATTCAGTTCTTACGCATATATATTCAGTTCTTACACATATATATTCAGCTCTTACACATATATATTCAGTTCTTACACATATATATTCAGTTCTTACACATATATATTCAGTTCTGACAGATATATATTCAGTTCTTACACATATATATTCAGTTCTTACACATATATATTCCGTTCTTACGCATATATATTCAGTTCTTACACATATATATTCCGTTCTAACACATATATATTCAGTTCTTACACATATATATTTAGTTCGTACACATATATATTCATTTCTTACACATATATATATGCAGTTCTTACACAAATATATTCAGTTCTTACACATATATATTCAGTTCTTACACATATATATGCAGTTCTTACACAAATATATTTAGTTCTTACACATATATTTTCAGTTCTTACGCATATATTCAGTTCTTACGCATATATTCAGTTCTTACGCATATATATTCAATTCTTACGCATATATGTTCAGTTCTTACACATATATTCCGAATCTTCGCATATATATTCAGTTCTTACGCATATATATTCAGTTCTTACCCATATATATTCAGTTCTTACACATATATATTCCGTTCTAACACATATATATTCAGTTCTTACACATATATATATATTCAGTTCTTACACATATATATTCCGTTCTTACGCATACATATTCAGTTCTTACACATATATATTCAGTTCTTACACATATATATTCAGTTCTTACGCATATATTCAGTTCTTACGCATATATTCAGTTCTTACACATATATATTCAGTTCTTACACATATATATTCAGTTCTTATACATATATATTCAGTTCTTACACATATATTTTCAGTTCTTACGCATATATATTCAGTTCTTACGCATATATATTTAGTTCTTACGCATATATATTCAGTTCTTACACATATATATTCAGTTCTTACACATATATATTCCGTTCTTACGCATATATATTCAATTCATACACATATATATGCAGTTCTTACACAAATATATTCAGTTCTTACATATATATATTCTGTTTTTACGATTCAGTTCTTACACATATATTCAGTTCTTACGCATATATATTCAATTCTTACGCATATATGTCCAGTTCTTACACATATATTCCGATCTTACACATATATATTCAGTTCTTACACATATATATTTAGCTCTTACATATATATATTCAGTTCTTACACATATATACTCAGTTCTTACACATATATATTCCGTTCTAACACATATATATTCAGTTATAACACATATATATTCAGTTCTTACACATATATATTCCGTTCTTACGCATATATATTCAGTTCTTACACATATATATGCAGTTCTTACAAAAATATATTCAGTTCTTACAAATATATATTCAGTTCTTACGCATATATTCAGTTCTTACGCATATATTCAGTTCTTACGCATATATATTCAATTCTTACGCATATATATTCAGTTCTTACACATATAATCCGATCTTACGCATATATATTCAGTTTTTACAGATATATATTCCGTTCTTACGAATATATATTTAGTTCTTACACATATATATTCAGTTCTTACACAAATATATTCAGTTCTTACACATATATATTCCGTTCTTACGCATATATATTCCGTTCTAACGCATATATATTCAGTTCTTACGCATATATATTCAGTTATAACACATATATATTCAGTTCTTACACATATATATTCCGTTCTTACGCATATATATTCAGTTCTTACACATATATATGCAGTTCTTACAAAAATATATTCAGTTCTTACACATATATATTCAGTTCTTACGCATATATTCAGTTCTTACGCATATATTCAGTTCTTACGCATATATATTCAATTCTTACGCATATATGTTCAGTTCTTACCCATATAATCCGATCTTACGCATATATATTCAGTTTTTACAAATATATATTCCGTTCTTACGAATATATATTTAGTTCTTACACATATATATTCAGTTCTTACACAAATATATTCAGTTCTTACACATATATATTCCGTTCTTACGCATATATATTCCGTTCTAACGCATATATATTCAGTTCTTACGCATATATATTCAGTTCTTACGCATATATATTCAGTTCTTACGCATATATATTCAGTTCTTTCACATATATATTTAGCTCTTACACATATATATTCAGTTCTTACACATATATATTCAGTTCTTACACATATATATTCCGTTCTAACACATATATATTCAGTTCTTACACATATATATTCAGTTCTTACACATATATATTCCGTTCTTACGCATATATATTTAGTTCTTACACATATATATTCAGTTCTTACACAAATATATTCAGTTCTTACACATATATATTCCGTTCTTACGCATATATATTCAGTTCTTACACATATATATTCAGTTCTTACACAAATATATTCAGATCTTACACATATATATTCCGTTCTTACGCATATATATTCCGTTCTAACGCATACATATTCAGTTCTTACGCATATATATTCAGTTCTTACGCATATATATTCAGTTCTTACACATATATATTTAGCTCTTACACATATATATTCAGTTCTTACACATATATATTCCGTTCTTACACATATATATTCCGTTCTAACACATATATATTCAGTTCTTACACATATATATTCAGTTCGTACACATATATATTCAGTTCTTACACATATATATGCAGTTCTTACACAAATATATTCAGTTCTTACACATATATATTCAGTTCTTACACATATATATGCAGTTCTTACACAAATATATTCAGTTCTTACACATATATTTTCAGTTCTTACGCATATATTCAGTTCTTACGCATATATTCAGTTCTTACGCATATATATTCAATTGTTACGCATATATGTTCAGTTCTTACACATATATTCCGATCCTACGCATATATATTCAGTTCTTACGCATATATATTCAGTTCTTACCCATGTATATTCAGCTCTTACACATATATATTCAGGTCTTACACATATATATTCAGTTCTTACACATATATATTCCGTTCTAACACATATATATTCAGTTCTTACACATATATATATATTCAGTTCTTACACATATATATTCCGTTCTTACGCATATATATTCAGTTCTTACACATATATATTCAGTTCTTACACATATATATTCAGTTCTTACGCATATATTCAGTTCTTACGCATATATTCAGTTCTTACACATATATATGCAGTTCTTACACAAATATATTCAGTTCTTACACATATATATTCAGTTTTTACGCATATATTCAGTTCTTACACATATATTCAGTTCTTACGCATATATATTCAATTCTTACGCATATATGTCCAGTTCTTACACATATACTCCGATCTTACGCATATAATATTCAGTTCTTACGCATATATATTCAGTTCTTACACATATATATTTAGCTCTTACACACATATATTCAGTTCTTACAAATATATATTCAGTTCTTACACATATATATTCCGTTCTAACACATATATATTCAGTTCTTACACATATATATTCAGTTCTTACACATATATATTCAGTTCTTACGCATATTAATTCAGTTCTTACGCATATATTCAGTTCTTACGCATATATTCAGTTCTTACGCATATATATTCAATTCTTACGCATATATCTTCAGTTCTTACACATATATTCCGATCTAACGCATATATATTCAGTTCTTACGCATATATATTCAGCTCTTACACATATATATTCAGCTCTTACACATATATATTCAGTTCTTACACATATATATTCAGTTCTTACACATATATATTCAGTTCTAACACATATATATTCAGTTCTTACACATCTATATTCAGTTCTTTCACATATATATTCCGTTCTTACACATATATATTCCGTTCTTACGCATATATATTCAGTTCTTACACATATATATTCCGTTCTAACACATATATATTCAGTTCTTACACATATATATTCTGTTCTAAGACATATATATTCAGTTCTTACACATATATATTCAGTTCTTACACATATATATTCAGTTCTTACACATATATATTCAGTTCTTACACATATATATGCAGTTCTTACACACATATATTCAGTTCTTACACATATATATTCAGTTCTTACGCTTATATTCAGTTCTTACGCGTATATATTCAATTCTTACGCATATATGTTCAGTTCTTACACATATATTCCGATCTTACGCATATATATTCAGTTCTTACGCATATATATTCAGTTCTTTCACATATATATGCAGTTCTTACACAAATATATTCAGTTCTTACACATATATATTCAGTTCTTACGCATATATTCAGTTCTTACGCGTATATATTCAATTCTTACGCATATATGTTCAGTTCTTACACATATATTCCGATCTTACGCATATATATTCAGTTCTTACGCATATATATTCAGTTCTTTCACATATATATTCAGCTCTTACACATATATATTCAGTTCTTACACATATATATTCAGTTCTTACAAATATATATTCAGTTATACACATATATATTCAGTTCTTACACGTATATATTCAGTTCTTACACATATATATTCCGTTCTTACGCATATATATTCCGTTCTAACACATATATATTCAGTTCTTACACATATATATTCAGTTCTTACACATATATATTCCGTTTGTACACATATATATTCCGTTCTTACACATATAAATTCCGTTCTTACACATATATATTTAGTTATTATACATATATATTCAGTTCTTACACATATATATTCAGTTCTTACGCATGTATATTCAGTTCTTACACATATATATGCAGTTCTTACACATATATATGCAGTTCTTACACATATATATTCAGTTCTTACACATATATATTCAGTTCTTATACATATATATTCAGTTCTTACACATATGTATTCCGTTCTTACGCATATATTTCAGTTCTTACACATATATATGCAGTTCTTATACAAATATATTCAGTTCTTACACACATATATTCAGTTTTTACGCATATATTCAGTTCTTACACATATATTCCGATCTTACGCATATATAATCAGTTCTTACGCATATATATTCAGTTCTTACACATATATATTCAGCTCTTACACATATATATTCAGTTCTTGCACATATATATTCAGTTCTTACACATATATATTAAGTTCTAACACATATATATTCAGTTCTTAAACATATATATTCAGTTCTTACACATATATATTCCGTTCTTACGCATATATAATCAGTTCTTACACATATATATTCCGTTCTAACACATTTATATTCAGTTCTTACACATATATATTCAGTTCTTACACATATATATGGAGTTCTTACGCATATATATTCAGTTCTTACGCATATATATTCAGTTCTTACACATATATATTCAGTTCTTACGCATATATATTCAGTTCTTACGCATATATATTTAGTTCTTACGCATATATATTCAGTTCTTACACATATATATTCAGTTCTTACACATATATATTCCGTTCTTACGAATATATATTCAATTCTTACACATATATATGCAGTTCTTACACAAATATATTCAGTTCTTACACATATATATGCAGTTTTTACGCATATATTCAGTTCTTACACATATATTCAGTTCTTACGCATATATATTCAATTCGTACGCATATATGTCCAGTTCTTACACAAATATTCCGATCTTACGCATATATATTCAGTTCTTACGCATATATATTCAGTTCTTACACATATATATTTAGCTCTTACACATATATATTCAGTTTTTACGCATATATATTCAGTTCTTACACATATATATTCAGCTCTTACACATATATATTCAGTTCTTACACATATATATTCAGTTCTTACACATATATATTCAGTTCTAACACATACATATTCAGTTCTTACACATATATATTCAGTTCTTACACATATATATTCCGTTCTTACACATATATATTCCATTCTAACACATATATATTCAGTTCTTACACATATATATTCAGTTCGTACACATATATATTCAGTTCTTACACATATATATGCAGTTCTTACACAAATATATTCAGTTCTTACACATATATATTCAGTTCTTACACATATATATGCAGTTCTTACACAAATATATTCAGTTCTTACACATATATTTTCAGTTCTTACGCATATATTCAGTTCTTACGCATATATTCAGTTCTTACGCATATATATTCAATTGTTACGCATATATGTTCAGTTCTGACACATATATTCCGATCCTACGCATATATATTCAGTTCTTACGCATATATATTCAGTTCTTACCCATGTATATTCAGCTCTTACACATATATATTCAGGTCTTACACATATATATTCAGTTCTTACACATATATATTCCGTTCTAACACATATATATTCAGTTCTTACACATATATATATATTCAGTTCTTACACATATATATTCCGTTCTTACGCATATATATTCAGTTCTTACACATATATATTCAGTTCTTACACATATATATTCAGTTCTTACGCATATATTCAGTTCTTACGCATATATTCAGTTCTTACACATATATATGCAGTTCTTACACAAATATATTCAGTTCTTACACATATATATTCAGTTTTTACGCATATATTCAGTTCTTACGCATATATTCAGTTCTTACGCATATATATTCAATTCTTACGCATATATGTCCAGTTCTTACACATATACTCCGATCTTACGCATATATATTCAGTTCTTACGCATATATATTCAGTTCTTACACATATATATTTAGCTCTTACACACATATATTCAGTTCTTACAAATATATATTCAGTTCTTACACATATATATTCCGTTCTAACACATATATATTCAGTTCTTACACATATATATTCAGTTCTTACACATATATATTCCGTTCTTACGCATATTAATTCAGTTCTTACGCATATATTCAGTTCTTACGCATATATTCAGTTCTTACGCATATATATTCAATTCTTACGCATATATCTTCAGTTCTTACACATATATTCCGATCTAACGCATATATATTCAGTTCTTACGCATATATATTCAGCTCTTACACATATATATTCAGTTCTTACACATATATATTCAGTTCTGACACATATATATTCCGTTCTAACACATATATATTCAGTTCTTACACATATATATATATTCTGTTCTTACACATATATATTCCGTTCTTACGCATATATATTCAGTTCTTACTCATATATATTCAGTTCTTACACATATATATTCAGTTCTTACGCATATATTCAGTTCTTACGCATATATTCAGTTCTTACACATATATATTCAGTTCTTACACATATATATTCAGTTCTTATACATATATATTCAGTTCTTACACATATATTTTCAGTTCTTACGCATATATATTCAGTTCTTACGCATATATATTTAGTTCTTACGCATATATATTCAGTTCTTACACATATATATTCAGTTCTTACACATATATATTCCGTTCTTACGCATATATATTCAATTCATACACATATATATGCAGTTCTTACACAAATATATTCAGTTCTTACATATATATATTCTGTTTTTACGATTCAGTTCTTACACATATATTCATTTCTTACGCATATATATTCAATTCTTACGCATATATGTTCAGTTCTTACACATATATTCCGATCTTACGCATATATATTCAGTTCTTACGCATATATATTCAGTTCTTACACATATATATTTAGCTCTTACATATATATATTCAGTTCTTACACATATATACTCAGTTCTTACACATATATATTCCGTTCTAACACATATATATTCAGTTATAACACATATATATTCAGTTCTTACACATATATATTCCGTTCTTACGCATATATATTCAGTTCTTACACATATATATGCAGTTCTTACAAAAATATATTGAGTTCTTACACATATATATTCAGTTCTTACGCATATATTCAGTTCTTACGCATATATTCAGTTCTTACGCATATATATTCAATTCTTAGGCATATATGTTCAGTTCTTACACATATAATCCGATCTTACGCATATATATTCAGTTTTTACAGATATATATTCCGTTCTTACGAATATATATTTAGTTCTTACACATATATATTCAGTTCTTACACAAATATATTCAGTTCTTACACATATATATTCCGTTCTTACGCATATATATTCCGTTCTAACGCATATATATTCATTTCTTACGCATATATATTCAGTTCTTACGCATATATATTCAGTTCTTACGCATATATATTCAGTTCTTTCACATATATATTTAGCTCTTACACATATATATTCAGTTCTTACACATATATATTCAGTTCTTACACATATATATTCCGTTCTAACACATATATATTCAGTTCTTACGCATATATATTCAGTTCTTACACATATATATTCAGCTCTTACACATATATATTCAGTTCTTACACATATATATTCAGTTCTTACACATATATATTCAGTTCTAACAGATATATATTAGGTTCTTACACATATATATTCAGTTCTTACACATATATATTCCGTTCTTACGCATATATATTCTGTTCTTACACATATATATTCAGTTCTAACACATATATATTCAGTTCTTACACATATATATTCAGTTCGTACACATATATATTCAGTTCTTACACATATATATATGCAGTTCTTACACAAATATATTCAGTTCTTACACAAATATATTCAGTTCTCACACATATATTTTCAGTTCTTACGCATATATTCAGTTCTTACGCATATATTTAGTTCTTACGCATATATATTCAATTCTTACGCATATATGTTCAGTTCTTACACATATATTCCGATCCTTCGCATATATATTCAGTTCTTACGCATATATATTCAGTTCTTACCCATGTATATTCAGCTCTTACACATATATATTCAGTTCTTACACATATATATTCAGTTCTGACACATATATATTCCGTTCTAACACATATATATTCAGTTCTTACACATATATATATATTCAGTTCTTACACATATATATTCCGTTCTTACGCATACATATTCAGTTCTTACACATATATATTCAGTTCTTACACATATATATTCAGTTCTTACGCATATATTCAGTTCTTACGCATATATTCAGTTCTTACACATATATATTCAGTTCTTACACATATATATTCAGTTCTTATACATATATATTCAGTTCTTACACATATATTTTCAGTTCTTACGCATATATATTCAGTTCTTACGCATATATATTTAGTTCTTACGCATATATATTCAGTTCTTACACATATATATTCAGTTCTTACACATATATATTCCGTTCTTACGCATATATATTCAATTCATACACATATATATGCAGTTCTTACACAAATATATTCAGTTCTTACATATATATATTCTGTTTTTACGATTCAGTTCTTACACATATATTCAGTTCTTACGCATATATATTCAATTCTTACGCATATATGTCCAGTTCTTACACATATATTCCGATCTTACACATATATATTCAGTTCTTACACATATATATTTAGCTCTTACATATATATATTCAGTTCTTACACATATATACTCAGTTCTTACACATATATATTCCGTTCTAACACATATATATTCAGTTATAACACATATATATTCAGTTCTTACACATATATATTCCGTTCTTACGCATATATATTCAGTTCTTACACATATATATGCAGTTCTTACAAAAATATATTCAGTTCTTACAAATATATATTCAGTTCTTACGCATATATATTCCGTTCTTACGCATATATATTCAGTTCTTACGCATATATATTCAGTTCTTACACATATATACTCAGTTCTTACACATATACATTCAGTTCTTACACATATATATTCAGTTCTTACACATATATATTCCGTTCTTACACATATATATTCAGTTCTTACACATATATATTCAGTTCTTACACATATATATTCCGTTCTTACGCATATATATTCCGTTCTTACACATATATATTCCGTTCTTACGCATATATATTCCGTTCTTACACATGTATATTTAGTTCTTGCACATATATATTCAGTTCTTACGCATATATATTCCGTTCTTACGCATATATTCAGTTCTTACGCATATATATTCAGTTCTTACACATATATACTCAGTTCTTACACATATATATTCAGTTCTTACACATATATATTCAGTTCTTACACATATATATTCAGTACTTACACATATATATTCAGTTCTAACACATATATATTCCGTTCTCACGCATATATATTCTGTTCTTACGCATATATATTCCGTTCTTACGCATATATATTCCGTTCTTACGCTTATATTATCAGTTCTTACACATATATATTCCGTTCTTACGCATATATATTCCGTTCTTACGCATATATTCAGTTCTTACGCATATATATTCAGTTCTTACACATATATATTCAGTTCTTACACATATATATATATTCAGTTCTTACACATATATATTCAGTTCTTACACATATATATTCAGTTCTTACACATATATATTCAGTTCTTACCCATATATATTCCGTTCCTACGCACATTTATTCCGTTCTTACGCATATATATTCCGTTCTTACGCATATTTATTCCGTTCTTACGCATATTTATTCCGTTCTTACGCATATATTCAGTTCTTACGCATATATTCAGTTATTACGCATATATATTCCGTTCTTACGCATATATATTCCGTTCTTACACATATATATTTAGTTCTTGCACATATATATTCAGTTCTTACGCATATATTTTCAGTTATTACGCATATATATTCCGTTCTTACGCACATATATTCAATTCTTACGCATATATATTCAGTTCTTACACATAAATATTCAGTTCTTACACATATATATTTAGTTCTTACACATATATATTCCGTTCTTACACATATATATTCAGTTCTTACACATATATATTCAGTTCTTACACATATATATTCAGTTCTTACACATATATATTCAGTTCTTACGCATATATATTCCGTTCTTACGAATATATATTCCGATCTTACGCATATATATTCCGTTCTTACGAATATATATTCCGATCTTACGCATATATATTCAGTTCTTGCACATATATATTCAGTTCTTACACGTATATATTCAGTTCTTACGCATATATATTCCGTTCTTACGCATATATATTCCGTTCTTACGCATATATATTCCGTTCTTACGCATATAAATTCCGTTCTTACGCATACATATTCCGTTCTTACGCATATATATTCCGTTCTTACGCATATATATTCCGTTCTTAAGCATATATATTCAGTTCTTACGCATATATATTCAGTTCTTACACATATATACTCAGTTCTTACACATATATATTCAGTTCTCACACATATATATTCAGTTCTTACACATATATATTCCGTTCTTACACATATATATTCAGTTCTTACACATATATATTCAGTTCTTACACATATATATTCCGTTCTTACGCATATATATTCCGTTCTTACACATATATATTTAGTTCTTGCACATATATATTCAGTTCTTACGCATATATATTCCGTTCTTACGCATATATTCCGTTTTTACGCATATATATTCAGTTCTTACACATATATACTCAGTTCTTACACATATATATTCAGTTCTTACACATATATATTCAGTTCTTACACATATATATTCAGTACTTACACATATATATTCAGTTCTAACACATATATATTCCGTTCTCACGCATATATATTCTGTTCTTACGCATATATATTCCGTTCTTACGCATATATATTCCGTTCTTACGCTTATATTATCAGTTCTTACACATATATATTCCGTTCTTACGCATATATATTCCGTTCTTACG
>JAWPHD010023865.1:0-20901 GCA_037043455.1 Cyrtodaria siliqua
CGTAAGAACTGAATATATATGTGTAGAACTGAATATATATGTGTAAGAACTGAATATATAGGTGAAGAAATCAATATATATGTGTAAGAACTGAATATGTATGTGTAAGAACTGAATATATATGCGTAAGATCTGAATATATATGCGTCAGACTGAATATATATGTGTAAGAACTGAATATATATGCGTAAGAACTGAATATATATGCGTAAGAACTGAATATATATAAGAACTGAATATATATGCGTAAAAACTGATATATATGTGAAAGACTGAATATATATGTGTAAAAACTGAATATATATGTGTAAGAACTGAATATATATGCATAAAAAACTGAATATATATGTGTAAGAACTGAATATATATGCGTAAGAACTGAATATATATGTGTAAGAACTGAATATGTATGTGTAAGAACTGAATATATATGCGTAAGAACTGAATATATATGCGTAAGAACTGAATATATATAAGAACTGAATATATATGCGTAAGAACTGAATATATATGTGAAAGAACTCAATATATATGTGTAAGAACTGAATATGTATGTGTAAGAACAGAATATATATGTGTAAGAACTGAATATATATGCGTAAGAACTGAATATATATGCGTAAGAACTGATATGTATGTGTAAGAACTGAATATATATGCATAAGAACTGAATATATATGTGTAAGAACTGAATATATATGTGTAAGAAACTGAATATATATGCTTAAGAACTGAATATAAATGCGTAAGAACTGAATATATATGTGTAAGAACTGAATATATATGTGTAAGAACTGAATATATATGCTTAAGAACTGAATATATATGCGTAAGAACTGAATATATATGTGTAAGAACTAAATATATATGTGTAAGAACTGAATATATATGTGTAAGAACTGAATATATATGCGTAAGAACTGAATATATATGTGTAAGAACTGAATATATATGTGTAAGAACTGAATATATATGTGTAAGAACTCAATATATTTGTGTAAGAACTGAATATATATGTGTAAAGAACTGAATATATATGTGTAAGAACTGAATATATATGCGAAAGATCTGAATATATATGCGTCAGAACTGAATATATATGTGTAAGAACTGAATATATATGCGTAAGAACTGAATATATATGCGTAAGAACTGAATATATATAAGAAATGAATATATATGCGTAAAAACTGAATATATATGTGAAAGAACTGAATATATATGTGTAAGAACTGAATATATATGTGTAAGAACTGAATATATATGTGTAAGAACTGAATATATATGCGTAAGACTGAATATATGTGTAAGAACTGAATATATATGCATAAATACTGAATATATATGTGTAAGAACTGAATATATATGCGTAAGAACTGAATATATATGTGTAAGAACTGATATATATGCGTAAGAACTGAATATATATGTGTAAGAACTAAATATATATGCGTAAGAACTGAATATATATGTGTTAGAACTGAATATATATGCGTAAGAACTGAATATATATGCGTAAGAACTGAATATATATAAGAACTGAATATATATGCGTAAGAACTGAATATATATGTGAAAGAACTGAATATATATGTGTAAGAACTGAATATATATGTGTAAGAACTGAATATATATGCGTCAGACTGAATATATATGTGTAAGAAGAATATATATGCGTAAGAACTGAATATATATGCGTAAGAACTGAATATATATAAGAACTGAATATATATGCGTAAGAACTGAATATATATGTGAAAGAACTCAATATATATGTGTAAGAACTGAATATATATGTGTAAGAACTGAATATATATGTGTAAGAACTGAATATATATGCGTAAGAACTGAATATATATGCGTAAGAACTGAATATGTATGTGTAAGAACTGAATATATATGCATAAGAACTGAATATATATGTGTAAGAACTGAATATATATGTGTAAGAACTGAATATATATGCTTAAGAACTGAATATATATGCGTAAGAACTGAATATATATGTGCAAGAACTGAATATATATGTGTAAGAACTGAATATATATGTGTAAGAACTGAATATATATGTGTAAGAACTGAATATATATGCGTAAGAGCTGAATATATATGTGTAAGAACTGAATATATATGTGTAAGAACTGAATATATATGTGTAAGAACTGAATATATATGTGTAAGAACTGAATATATGTGTGTAAGAACTGAATATATATGTGTAAGAACTGAATATATATGTGTAAGAACTGAATATATATGCGTTAGAACTGAATATATATGCGTCAGAACTGAATATATATGTGTAAGAACTGAATATATATGCGTAAGAACTGAATATATATGCGTAAGAACTGAATATATATAAGAACTGAATATATATGCGTAAGAACTGAATATATATCTGAAAGAACTGAATATATATGTGTAAGAACTGAATATATATTTGTAAGAACTGAATATATATGTGTAAGAACTGAATATATATGTGTAAGCACTGAATATATATGTGTAAGAACTGAATATATATGCATAAGAACTGAATATATATGTGTAAGAACTGAAAATATATGTGTAAGAACTGAATATATATGTGTAAGAACTGTATATATATGCGTCAGAACTGAATAAATATGCGTAAGAACGCAATATATATGTGTAAGAACGGAATATATATGTGTAAGAACGGAATATATATGTGTAAGAACTGAATATATATGTGTAAGAACTGAATATATATGCGTCAGAACTGAATATATATGTGTAAGAACTGCATATATATGTGTAATAACTGAATATATATGTGTAAGAACTGAATATATATGTATAAGAACTGAATATATATGCGTAAGAACTGAATATATATAAGAACTGAATATATATGCGTAAGAACTGAATATATATGTGAAAGAACTCAATATATATGTGTAAGAACTGAATATATATGTGTAAGAATTGAATATATATGTGTAAGAACTGAATATATATGTGTAAGAACTGAATATATATGTGTAAGAACTGAATATATATGCGTCAGAACTGAATATATATGTGTAAGAAATGAATATATATGTGTAAGAACTGAATATATAAGTGTAAGAAATGAATATATATGTGTAGGAACTGAATATATATGTGTAAGAACTGAATATATATGCTTAAGAACTGAATATATATGCGTAAGAACTGAATATATATGTGCAAGAACTGAATATATATGTGTAAGAACTGAATATATATGTGTAAGAACTGAATATATATGTGTAAGAACTGAATATATATGCGTAAGAACTGAATATATATGTGTAAGAACTGAATATATATGTGTAAGAACTGAATATATATGTGTAAGAACTGAATATATATGTGTAAGAACTGAATATATGTGTGTAAGAACTGAATATATATGTGTAAGAACTGAATATATATGTGTAAGAACTGAATATATATGCGTTAGAACTGAATATATATGCGTCAGAACTGAATATATATGTGTAAGAACTGAATATATACGCGTCAGAACTGAATATATATGTGTAAAAACTGAATATATATGCGTAAGAACTGAATATATATAAGAACTGAATATATATGCGTAAGAACTGAATATGTATGTGTAAGAACTGAATATATATGAATAAGAACTGAATATATATGTGTAAGAACTGAATATATATGTGTAAGAACTGAATATATATGCTTAAGAACTGAATATATATGCGTAAGAACTGAATATATATGTGCAAATACTGAATATATATGTTGAAGAACTGAATATATATGCGTAAGAACTGAATATATATGTGTAAGAACTGAATATATATGCGTAAGAACTGAATATATATGTGTAAGAACTGAATATATATGTGTAAGAACTCAATATATGTGTGTAAGAACTGAATATATATGTGTAAGAACTGAATATATATGTGTAAGAACTGAATATATATGCGTTAGAACTGAATATATATGCGTCAGAACTGAATATATATGTGTAAGAACTGAATATAAATGCGTAAGAACTGAATATATATGCGTAAGAACTGAATATATATAAGAACTGAATATATATGCGTAAGAACTGAATATATATCTGAAAGAACTGAATATATATGTGTAAGAACTGAATATATATGCGTAAGAACTGAATATATATGTGTAAGAACTGAATATATATGTGTAAGAACTGAATATATATGTGTAAGAACTGAATATATATGTGTAAGAACTGAATATATATGTGTAAAAACTGAATATATATGTGTAAGAACTGAATATATATGTGTAAGAACTGTATATATATATGCGTCAGAACTGAATAAATATGCGTAAGAACGCAATATATATGTGTAAGAACGGAATATATATGTGTAAGAACGGAATATATATGTGTAAGAACTGAATATATATGTGTAAGAACTGAATATATATGCGTCAGAACTGAATATATATGTGTAAGAACTGAATATATATGTGTAATAACTGAATATATATGTGTAAGAACTGAATATATATGTATAAGAACTGAATATATATGCGTAAGAACTGAATATATATGCGTAAGAACTGAATATATATAAGAACTGAATAGATATGCGTAAGAACTGAATATATATGTGAAAGAACTCAATATATATGTGTAAGAACTGAATATATATGTGTAAGAATTGAATATATATGTGTAAGAACTGAATATATATGTGTAAGAACTGAATATATATGTGTAAGAACTGAATATATATATGCGTCAGAACTGAATATATATGTGTAAGAAATGAATATATATGTGTAAGAACTGAATATATAAGTGTAAGAACTGAATATATATGTGTAGGAACTGAATATATATGTGTAAGAACTGAATATATACGCGTCAGAACTGAATATATGTGTAAAAACTGAATATATATGCGTAAGAACTGAATATATATGCGTAAGAACTGAATATATATAAGAACTGAATATATATGCGTAAGAACTAAATATATATGTGAAAGAACTCAATATATATGTGTAAGAACTGAATATATATGTGTAAGAACTGAATATATATGTGTAAGAACTGAATATATATGCGTAAGAACTGAATATATATGCGTAAGAACTGAATATATATGTGTAAGAACTGAATATATATGCATAAGAACTGAATATATATGTGTAAGAACTGAATATATATGTGTAAGAACTGAATATATATGTGTAAGAACTGAATATATATGTGTAAGAACTGAATATATATGCGTAAGAACTGAATATATGTGTAAGAACTGAATATATATGCATAAATACTGAATATATATGTGTAAGAACTGAATATATATGCGTAAGAACTGAATATATATGTGTAAGAACTGAATATATATGCGTAAGAACTGAATATATATGTGTAAGAACTAAATATATATGCGTAAGAACTGAATATATATGTGTTAGAACTGAATATATATGCGTAAGAACTGAATATATATGCGTAAGAACTGAATATATATAAGAACTGAATATATATGCGTAAGAACTGAATATATATGTGAAAGAACTGAATATATATGTGTAAGAACTGAATATATATGTGTAAGAACTGAATATATATGCGTCAGAACTGAATATATATGTGTAAGAACTGAATATATATGCGTAAGAACTGAATATATATGCGTAAGAACTGAATATATATAAGAACTGAATATATATGCGTAAGAACTGAATATATATGTGAAAGAACTCAATATATATGTGTAAGAACTGAATATATATGTGTAAGAACTGAATATATATGTGTAAGAACTGAATATATATGCGTAAGAACTGAATATATATGCGTAAGAACTGAATATGTATGTGTAAGAACTGAATATATATGCATAAGAACTGAATATATATGTGTAAGAACTGAATATATATGTGTAAGAACTGAATATATATGCTTAAGAACTGAATATATATGCGTAAGAACTGAATATATATGTGCAAGAACTGAATATATATGTGTAAGAACTGAATATATATGTGTAAGAACTGAATATATATGTGTAAGAACTGAATATATATGCGTAAGAGCTGAATATATATGTGTAAGAACTGAATATATATGTGTAAGAACTGAATATATATGTGTAAGAACTGAATATATATGTGTAAGAACTGAATATATGTGTGTAAGAACTGAATATATATGTGTAAGAACTGAATATATATGTGTAAGAACTGAATATATATGCGTTAGAACTGAATATATATGCGTCAGAACTGAATATATATGTGTAAGAACTGAATATATATGCGTAAGAACTGAATATATATGCGTAAGAACTGAATATATATAAGAACTGAATATATATGCGTAAGAACTGAATATATATCTGAAAGAACTGAATATATATGTGTAAGAACTGAATATATATTTGTAAGAACTGAATATATATGTGTAAGAACTGAATATATATGTGTAAGCACTGAATATATATGTGTAAGAACTGAATATATATGCATAAGAACTGAATATATATGTGTAAGAACTGAAAATATATGTGTAAGAACTGAATATATATGTGTAAGAACTGTATATATATGCGTCAGAACTGAATAAATATGCGTAAGAACGCAATATATATGTGTAAGAACGGAATATATATGTGTAAGAACGGAATATATATGTGTAAGAACTGAATATATATGTGTAAGAACTGAATATATATGCGTCAGAACTGAATATATATGTGTAAGAACTGAATATATATGTGTAATAACTGAATATATATGTGTAAGAACTGAATATATATGTATAAGAACTGAATATATATGCGTAAGAACTGAATATATATAAGAACTGAATATATATGCGTAAGAACTGAATATATATGTGAAAGAACTCAATATATATGTGTAAGAACTGAATATATATGTGTAAGAATTGAATATATATGTGTAAGAACTGAATATATATGTGTAAGAACTGAATATATATGTGTAAGAACTGAATATATATGCGTCAGAACTGAATATATATGTGTAAGAAATGAATATATATGTGTAAGAACTGAATATATAAGTGTAAGAAATGAATATATATGTGTAGGAACTGAATATATATGTGTAAGAACTGAATATATATGCTTAAGAACTGAATATATATGCGTAAGAACTGAATATATATGTGCAAGAACTGAATATATATGTGTAAGAACTGAATATATATGTGTAAGAACTGAATATATATGTGTAAGAACTGAATATATATGCGTAAGAACTGAATATATATGTGTAAGAACTGAATATATATGTGTAAGAACTGAATATATATGTGTAAGAACTGAATATATATGTGTAAGAACTGAATATATGTGTGTAAGAACTGAATATATATGTGTAAGAACTGAATATATATGTGTAAGAACTGAATATATATGCGTTAGAACTGAATATATATGCGTCAGAACTGAATATATATGTGTAAGAACTGAATATATACGCGTCAGAACTGAATATATATGTGTAAAAACTGAATATATATGCGTAAGAACTGAATATATATAAGAACTGAATATATATGCGTAAGAACTGAATATATATGTGAAAGAACTCAATATATATGTGTAAGAACTGAATATATATGTGTAAGAACTGAATATATATGTGTAAGAACTGAATATATATGCGTAAGAACTGAATATATATGCGTAAGAACTGAATATGTATGTGTAAGAACTGAATATATATGAATAAGAACTGAATATATATGTGTAAGAACTGAATATATATGTGTAAGAACTGAATATATATGCTTAAGAACTGAATATATATGCGTAAGAACTGAATATATATGTGCAAGAACTGAATATATATGTTGAAGAACTGAATATATATGCGTAAGAACTGAATATATATGTGTAAGAACTGAATATATATGCGTAAGAACTGAATATATATGTGTAAGAACTGAATATATATGTGTAAGAACTCAATATATGTGTGTAAGAACTGAATATATATGTGTAAGAACTGAATATATATGTGTAAGAACTGAATATATATGCGTTAGAACTGAATATATATGCGTCAGAACTGAATATATATGTGTAAGAACTGAATATATATGCGTAAGAACTGAATATATATGCGTAAGAACTGAATATATATAAGAACTGAATATATATGCGTAAGAACTGAATATATATCTGAAAGAACTGAATATATATGTGTAAGAACTGAATATATATGCGTAAGAACTGAATATATATATGTGTAAGAACTGAATATATATGTGTAAGAACTGAATATATATGTGTAAGAACTGAATATATATGTGTAAGAACTGTATATATATATGCGTCAGAACTGAATAAATATGCGTAAGAACGCAATATATATGTGTAAGAACGGAATATATATGTGTAAGAACGGATATATATGTGTAAGAACTGAATATATATGTGTAAGAACTGAATATATATGCGTCAGAACTGAATATATATGTGTAAGAACTGAATATATATGTGTAATAACTGAATATATATGTGTAAGAACTGAATATATATGTATAAGAACTGAATATATATGCGTAAGAACTGAATATATATGCGTAAGAACTGAATATATATAAGAACTGAATAGATATGCGTAAGAACTGAATATATATGTGAAAGAACTCAATATATATGTGTAAGAACTGAATATATATGTGTAAGAATTGAATATATATGTGTAAGAACTGAATATATATGTGTAAGAACTGAATATATATGTGTAAGAACTGAATATATATATGCGTCAGAACTGAATATATATGTGTAAGAAATGAATATATATGTGTAAGAACTGAATATATAAGTGTAAGAACTGAATATATATGTGTAGGAACTGAATATATATGTGTAAGAACTGAATATATACGCGTCAGAACTGAATATATGTGTAAAAACTGAATATATATGCGTAAGAACTGAATATATATGCGTAAGAACTGAATATATATAAGAACTGAATATATATGCGTAAGAACTAAATATATATGTGAAAGAACTCAATATATATGTGTAAGAACTGAATATATATGTGTAAGAACTGAATATATATGTGTAAGAACTGAATATATATGCGTAAGAACTGAATATATATGCGTAAGAACTGAATATATATGTGTAAGAACTGAATATATATGCATAAGAACTGAATATATATGTGTAAGAACTGAATATATATGTGTAAGAACTGAATATATATGTGTAAGAACTGAATATATATGTGTAAGAACTGAATATATATGTGTAAGAACTGAATATATACGCGTCAGAACTGAATATATATGTGTAAGAACTGAATATATATGTGTAAGAACTGAATATATATGCGTAAGAACTGAATATATATAAGAACTGAATATATATGCGTAAGAACTGAATATATATGTGAAAGAACTCAATATATATGTGTAAGAACTGAATATATATGTGTAAGAACTGAATATATATGTGTAAGAACTGAATATATATGTGTAAGAACTGAATATATATGTGTAAGAACTGAATATATAGGCGTCAGAACTGAATATATATGTGTTAGAAGTGAATACATATGCGTTAGAAATGAATATATATGTGTAAGAACTGAATATATAAGTGTAAGAACTGAATATATATGTGTAAGAACTGAATATATATGTGTAAGAACTGAATATATACGCGTCAGAACTGAATATATATGTGTAAGAACTGAATATATATGCGTAAGAACTGAATATATATGCGTAAGAACTGAATATATATAAGAACTGAATATATATGCGTAAGAACTGAATATATATGTGAAAGAACTGAATATATATGTGTAAGAACTGAATATATATGTGTAAGAACTGAATATATATGTGTAAGAACTGAATTTATATGCGTAAGAACTGAATATATATGCTTAAGAACTGAATATATATGCGTAAGAACTGAATATATATAAGAACTGAATATATATGCGCAAGAACTGAATATATATGTGTAAGAACTGAATATATATGTGTAAGAACTGAATCTATATGTGTAAGAACTGAACATATATAAGAACTGAATATATATGCGTCAGAACTGAATATATATGTGTAAGAACTGAATATATATGCGTAAGAACTGAATATATATGTGAAAGAACTGAATATATATGTGTAAGAACTGAATATATATGTGTAAGAACTGAATATATATGTGTAAGAACTGAATTTATATGCGTAAGAACTGAATATATATGCTTAAGAACTGAATATATATGCGTAAGAACTGAATATATATAAAAACTGAATATCTATGTGTAAGAACTGAATATATATGTGTAAGAACTGAATATATATGTGTAAGAACTGAATATATATGTGTAAGAACTGAATATATATGTGTAAGAACTGAATATATATGTGTAAGAACTTAATATATAGGCATCAGAACTGAATATATATGTGTAAGAACTGAATATATATGCGTAAGAACTGAATATATACGCGTCAGAACTGAATATATATGTGTAAGAACTGAATATATATGCGTAAGAACTGAATATATATGCGTAAGAACTGAATATATATGCGTAAGAACTGAATATATATAAGAACTGAATATATATGCGTAAGAACTGAATATATATGTGAAAGAACTGAATATATATGTGTAAGAACTGAATATATATGTGTAAGAACTGAATATATATGTGTAAGAACTGAATATATATGTGTAAAAACT
Source organism: Cyrtodaria siliqua (assembly GCA_037043455.1). Lineage (NCBI taxonomy): Eukaryota > Metazoa > Mollusca > Bivalvia > Adapedonta > Hiatellidae > Cyrtodaria > Cyrtodaria siliqua. The sequence goes on from JAWPHD010023865.1 coordinate 10,719, forward strand.
GAATATATATGTGTAAGAACTGAATATATATGTGTAAGAACTGAATATATATGTGTAAGAACTGAATATATATGTGTAAGAACTTAATATATAGTCGTCAGAACTGAATATATATGTGTAAGAAGTGAATACATATGCGTTAGAAATGAATATATATGTGTAAGAACTGAATATATAAGTGTAAGAACTGAATATATATGTGTAAGAACTGAATATATATGTGTAAGAACTGAATATATACGCGTCAGAACTGAATATATATGTGTAAGAACTGAATATATATGCGTAAGAACTGAATATATATGCGTAAGAACTGAATATATATAAGAACTGAATATATATGCGTAAGAACTGAATATATATGCGAAAGAACTCAATATATATGTGTAAGAACTGAATATATATGTGTAAGAACTGAATATATATGTGTAAGCACTGAATATATATGTGTAAGAACTGAATATATATGCATAAGAACTGAATATATATGTGTAAGAACTGAATATATATGTGTAAGAACTGAATATATATGTGTAAGAACTGTATATATATGCGTCAGAACTGAATAAATATGCGTCAGAACTGAATATATATGTGTAAGAACTGAATATATATGCGTAAGAACTGAATATATATGCGTAAGAACTGAATATATATAAGAACTGAATATATGCGTAAGAACTGAATATATATCTGAAAGAACTGAATATATATGTGTAAGAACTGAATATATATTTGTAAGAACTGAATATATATGTGTAAGAACTGAATATATATGTGTAAGAACTGAATATAAATGTGTAAGAACTGAATATATATGCATAAGAACTGAATATATATGTGTAAGAACTGAATATATATGTGTAAGAACTGAATATATATGTGTAAGAACTGTATATATATATGCGTCAGAACTGAATAAATATGCGTAAGAACGCAATATATATGTGTAAGAACGGAATATATATGTGTAAGAACGGAATATATATGTGTAAGAACTGAATATATATGTGAAAGAACTGAATATATATGCGTCAGAACTGAATATATATGTGTAAGAACTGAATATATATGTGTAATAACTGAATATATATGTGTAAGAACTGAATATATATGTATAAGAACTGAATATATATGCGTAAGAACTGAATATATATGCGTAAGAACTGAATATATATAAGAACTGAATAGATATGCGTAAGAACTGAATATATATGTGAAAGAACTCAATATATATGTGTAAGAACTGAATATATATGTGTAAGAATTGAATATATATGTGTAAGAACTGAATATATATGTGTAAGAACTGAATATATATGTGTAAGAACTGAATATATATATGCGTCAGAACTGAATATATATGTGTAAGAAATGAATATATATGTGTAAGAACTGAATATATAAGTGTAAGAACTGAATATATATGTGTAGGAACTGAATATATATGTGTAAGAACTGAATATATACGCGTCAGAACTGAATATATGTGTAAAAACTGAATATATATGCGTAAGAACTGAATATATATGCGTAAGAACTGAATATATATAAGAACTGAATATATATGCGTAAGAACTAAATATATATGTGAAAGAACTCAATATATATGTGTAAGAACTGAATATATATGTGTAAGAACTGAATATATATGTGTAAGAACTGAATATATATGCGTAAGAACTGAATATATATGCGTAAGAACTGAATATATATGTGTAAGAACTGAATATATATGCATAAGAACTGAATATATATGTGTAAGAACTGAATATATATGTGTAAGAACTGAATATATATGTGTAAGAACTGAATATATATGTGTAAGAACTGAATATATATGTGTAAGAACTGAATATATACGCGTCAGAACTGAATATATATGTGTAAGAACTGAATATATATGTGTAAGAACTGAATATATATGCGTAAGAACTGAATATATATAAGAACTGAATATATATGCGTAAGAACTGAATATATATGTGAAAGAACTCAATATATATGTGTAAGAACTGAATATATATGTGTAAGAACTGAATATATATGTGTAAGAACTGAATATATATGTGTAAGAACTGAATATATATGTGTAAGAACTGAATATATAGGCGTCAGAACTGAATATATATGTGTTAGAAGTGAATACATATGCGTTAGAAATGAATATATATGTGTAAGAACTGAATATATAAGTGTAAGAACTGAATATATATGTGTAAGAACTGAATATATATGTGTAAGAACTGAATATATACGCGTCAGAACTGAATATATATGTGTAAGAACTGAATATATATGCGTAAGAACTGAATATATATGCGTAAGAACTGAATATATATAAGAACTGAATATATATGCGTAAGAACTGAATATATATGTGAAAGAACTGAATATATATGTGTAAGAACTGAATATATATGTGTAAGAACTGAATATATATGTGTAAGAACTGAATTTATATGCGTAAGAACTGAATATATATGCTTAAGAACTGAATATATATGCGTAAGAACTGAATATATATAAGAACTGAATATATATGCGCAAGAACTGAATATATATGTGTAAGAACTGAATATATATGTGTAAGAACTGAATCTATATGTGTAAGAACTGAACATATATAAGAACTGAATATATATGCGTCAGAACTGAATATATATGTGTAAGAACTGAATATATATGCGTAAGAACTGAATATATATGTGAAAGAACTGAATATATATGTGTAAGAACTGAATATATATGTGTAAGAACTGAATATATATGTGTAAGAACTGAATTTATATGCGTAAGAACTGAATATATATGCTTAAGAACTGAATATATATGCGTAAGAACTGAATATATATAAAAACTGAATATCTATGTGTAAGAACTGAATATATATGTGTAAGAACTGAATATATATGTGTAAGAACTGAATATATATGTGTAAGAACTGAATATATATGTGTAAGAACTGAATATATATGTGTAAGAACTGAATATATATGTGTAAGAACTGAATATATATGTGTAATAACTGAATATATATGTGTAAGAACTGAATATATATGTGTAAGAACTTAATATATAGGCATCAGAACTGAATATATATGTGTAAGAACTGAATATATATGCGTAAGAACTGAATATATACGCGTCAGAACTGAATATATATGTGTAAGAACTGAATATATATGCGTAAGAACTGAATATATATGCGTAAGAACTGAATATATATGCGTAAGAACTGAATATATATAAGAACTGAATATATATGCGTAAGAACTGAATATATATGTGAAAGAACTGAATATATATGTGTAAGAACTGAATATATATGTGTAAGAACTGAATATATATGTGTAAGAACTGAATATATATGTGTAAGAACTGAATATATATGTGTAAGAACTGAATATATATGTGTAAGAACTGAATATATATGTGTAAGAACTGAATATATATGTGTAAGAACTTAATATATAGTCGTCAGAACTGAATATATATGTGTAAGAAGTGAATACATATGCGTTAGAAATGAATATATATGTGTAAGAACTGAATATATAAGTGTAAGAACTGAATATATATGTGTAAGAACTGAATATATATGTGTAAGAACTGAATATATACGCGTCAGAACTGAATATATATGTGTAAGAACTGAATATATATGCGTAAGAACTGAATATATATGCGTAAGAACTGAATATATATAAGAACTGAATATATATGCGTAAGAACTGAATATATATGCGAAAGAACTCAATATATATGTGTAAGAACTGAATATATATGTGTAAGAACTACATATATATGTGTAAGCACTGAATATATATGTGTAAGAACTGAATATATATGCATAAGAACTGAATATATATGTGTAAGAACTGAATATATATGTGTAAGAACTGAATATATATGTGTAAGAACTGTATATATATGCGTCAGAACTGAATAAATATGCGTAAGAACGCAATATATATGTGTAAGAACGGAATATATATGTGTAAGAACGGAATATATATGTGTAAGAACTGAATATATATGTGTAAGAACTGAATATATATGCGTCAGAACTGAATATATATGTGTAAGAACTAAATATATATGTGTAATAACTGAATATATATGTGTAAGAACTGAATATATATGTATAAGAACTGAATATATATGCGTAAGAACTGAATATATATAAGAACTGAATATATATGCGTAAGAACTGAATATATATGTGAAAGAACTCAATATATATGTGTAAGAACTGAATATATATGTGTAAGAATTGAATATATATGTGTAAGAACTGAATATATATGTGTAAGAACTGAATATATATGTGTAAGAACTGAATATATATGCGTCAGAACTGAATATATATGTGTAAGAAATGAATATATATGTGTAAGAACTGAATATATAAGTGTAAGAACTGAATATATATGTGTAGGAACTGAATATATATGTGTAAGAACTGAATATATATGCTTAAGAACTGAATATATATGCGTAAGAACTGAATATATATGTGCAAGAACTGAATATATATGTGAAAGAACTGAATATATATGTGTAAGAACTGAATATATATGTGTAAGAACTGAATATATATGCGTAAGAACTGAATATATATGTGTAAGAACTGAATATATATGTGTAAGAACTGAATATATATGTGTAAGAACTGAATATATGTGTGTAAGAACTGAATATATATGTGTAAGAACTGAATATATATGTGTAAGAACTGAATATATATGCGTTAGAACTGAATATATATGCGTCAGAACTGAATATATATGTGTAAGAACTGAATATATACGCGTCAGAACTGAATATATATGTGTAAAAACTGAATATATATGCGTAAGAACTGAATATATATAAGAACTGAATATATATGCGTAAGAACTGAATATATATGTGAAAGAACTCAATATATATGTGTAAGAACTGAATATATATGTGTAAGAACTGAATATATATGTGTAAGAACTGAATATATATGCGTAAGAACTGAATATATATGCGTAAGAACTGAATATGTATGTGTAAGAACTGAATATATATGAATAAGAACTGAATATATATGTGTAAGAACTGAATATATATGTGTAAGAACTGAATATATATGCTTAAGAACTGAATATATATGCGTAAGAACTGAATATATATGTGCAAGAACTGAATATATATGTTGAAGAACTGAATATATATGCGTAAGAACTGAATATATATGTGTAAGAACTGAATATATATGCGTAAGAACTGAATATATATGTGTAAGAACTGAATATATATGTGTAAGAACTCAATATATGTGTGTAAGAACTGAATATATATGTGTAAGAACTGAATATATATGTGTAAGAACTGAATATATATGCGTTAGAACTGAATATATATGCGTCAGAACTGAATATATATGTGTAAGAACTGAATATATATGCGTAAGAACTGAATATATATGCGTAAGAACTGAATATATATAAGAACTGAATATATATGCGTAAGAACTGAATATATATCTGAAAGAACTGAATATATATGTGTAAGAACTGAATATATATTTGTAAGAACTGAATATATATGTGTAAGAACTGAATATATATGTGTAAGAACTGAATATATATGTGTAAGAACTGAATATATATGCATAAGAACTGAATATATATGTGTAAGAACTGAATATATATGTGTAAGAACTGAATATATATGTGTAAGAACTGTATATATATATGCGTCAGAACTGAATAAATATGCGTAAGAACGCAATATATATGTGTAAGAACGGAATATATATGTGTAAGAACGGAATATATATGTGTAAGAACTGAATATATATGTGTAAGAACTGAATATATATGCGTCAGAACTGAATATATATGTGTAAGAACTGAATATATATGTGTAATAACTGTATATATATGTGTAAGAACTGAATATATATGTATAAGAACTGAATATATATGCGTAAGAACTGAATATATATGCGTAAGAACTGAATATATATAAGAACTGAATAGATATGCGTAAGAACTGAATATATATGTGAAAGAACTCAATATATATGTGTAAGAACTGAATATATATGTGTAAGAATTGAATATATATGTGTAAGAACTGAATATATATGTGTAAGAACTGAATATATATGTGTAAGAACTGAATATATATATGCGTCAGAACTGAATATATATGTGTAAGAAATGAATATATATGTGTAAGAACTGAATATATAAGTGTAAGAACTGAATATATATGTGTAGGAACTGAATATATATGTGTAAGAACTGAATATATACGCGTCAGAACTGAATATATGTGTAAAAACTGAATATATATGCGTAAGAACTGAATATATATGCGTAAGAACTGAATATATATAAGAACTGAATATATATGCGTAAGAACTAAATATATATGTGAAAGAACTCAATATATATGTGTAAGAACTGAATATATATGTGTAAGAACTGAATATATATGTGTAAGAACTGAATATATATGCGTAAGAACTGAATATATATGCGTAAGAACTGAATATATATGTGTAAGAACTGAATATATATGCATAAGAACTGAATATATATGTGTAAGAACTGAATATATATGTGTAAGAACTGAATATATATGTGTAAGAACTGAATATATATGTGTAAGAACTGAATATATATGTGTAAGAACTGAATATATACGCGTCAGAACTGAATATATATGTGTAAGAACTGAATATATATGTGTAAGAACTGAATATATATGCGTAAGAACTGAATATATATAAGAACTGAATATATATGCGTAAGAACTGAATATATATGTGAAAGAACTCAATATATATGTGTAAGAACTGAATATATATGTGTAAGAACTGAATATATATGTGTAAGAACTGAATATATATGTGTAAGAACTGAATATATATGTGTAAGAACTGAATATATAGGCGTCAGAACTGAATATATATGTGTTAGAAGTGAATACATATGCGTTAGAAATGAATATATATGTGTAAGAACTGAATATATAAGTGTAAGAACTGAATATATATGTGTAAGAACTGAATATATATGTGTAAGAACTGAATATATACGCGTCAGAACTGAATATATATGTGTAAGAACTGAATATATATGCGTAAGAACTGAATATATATGCGTAAGAACTGAATATATATAAGAACTGAATATATATGCGTAAGAACTGAATATATATGTGAAAGAACTGAATATATATGTGTAAGAACTGAATATATATGTGTAAGAACTGAATATATATGTGTAAGAACTGAATTTATATGCGTAAGAACTGAATATATATGCTTAAGAACTGAATATATATGCGTAAGAACTGAATATATATAAGAACTGAATATATATGCGCAAGAACTGAATATATATGTGTAAGAACTGAATATATATGTGTAAGAACTGAATCTATATGTGTAAGAACTGAACATATATAAGAACTGAATATATATGCGTCAGAACTGAATATATATGTGTAAGAACTGAATATATATGCGTAAGAACTGAATATATATGTGAAAGAACTGAATATATATGTGTAAGAACTGAATATATATGTGTAAGAACTGAATATATATGTGTAAGAACTGAATTTATATGCGTAAGAACTGAATATATATGCTTAAGAACTGAATATATATGCGTAAGAACTGAATATATATAAACACTGAATATCTATGTGTAAGAACTGAATATATATGTGTAAGAACTGAATATATATGTGTAAGAACTGAATATATATGTGTAAGAACTGAATATATATGTGTAAGAACTGAATATATATGTGTAAGAACTTAATATATAGTCGTCAGAACTGAATATATATGTGTAAGAAATGAATATATATGTGTAAGAACTGAATATATAAGTGTAAGAACTGAATATATATGTGTAGGAACTGAATATATATGTGTAAGAACTGAATATATACGCGTCAGAACTGAATATATGTGTAAAAACTGAATATATATGCGTAAGAACTGAATATATATGCGTAAGAACTGAATATATATAAGAACTGAATATATATGCGTAAGAACTAAATATATATGTGAAAGAACTCAATATATATGTGTAAGAACTGAATATATATGTGTAAGAACTGAATATATATGTGTAAGAACTGAATATATATGCGTAAGAACTGAATATATATGCGTAAGAACTGAATATATATGTGTAAGAACTGAATATATATGCATAAGAACTGAATATATATGTGTAAGAACTGAATATATATGTGTAAGAACTGAATATATATGTGTAAGAACTGAATATATATGTGTAACAACTGAATATATATGTGTAAGAACTGAATATATACGCGTCAGAACTGAATATATATGTGTAAGAACTGAATATATATGTGTAAGAACTGAATATATATGCGTAAGAACTGAATATATATAAGAACTGAATATATATGCGTAAGAACTGAATATATATGTGAAAGAACTCAATATATATGTGTAAGAACTGAATATATATGTGTAAGAACTGAATATATATGTGTAAGAACTGAATATATATGTGTAAGAACTGAATATATATGTGTAAGAACTGAATATATAGGCGTCAGAACTGAATATATATGTGTTAGAAGTGAATACATATGCGTTAGAAATGAATATATATGTGTAAGAACTGAATATATAAGTGTACGAACTGAATATATATGTGTAAGAACTGAATATATATGTGTAAGAACTGAATATATACGCGTCAGAACTGAATATATATGTGTAAGAACTGAATATATATGCGTAAGAACTGAATATATATGCGTAAGAACTGAATATATATAAGAACTGAATATATATGCGTAAGAACTGAATATATATGTGAAAGAACTGAATATATATGTGTAAGAACTGAATATATATGTGTAAGAACTGAATATATATGTGTAAGAACTGAATTTATATGCGTAAGAACTGAATATATATGCTTAAGAACTGAATATATATGCGTAAGAACTGAATATATATAAGAACTGAATATATATGCGCAAGAACTGAATATATATGTGTAAGAACTGAATATATATGTGTAAGAACTGAATCTATATGTGTAAGAACTGAACATATATAAGAACTGAATATATATGCGTCAGAACTGAATATATATGTGTAAGAACTGAATATATATGCGTAAGAACTGAATATATATGTGAAAGAACTGAATATATATGTGTAAGAACTGAATATATATGTGTAAGAACTGAATATATATGTGTAAGAACTGAATTTATATGCGTAAGAACTGAATATATATGCTTAAGAACTGAATATATATGCGTAAGAACTGAATATATATAAAAACTGAATATCTATGTGTAAGAACTGAATATATATGTGTAAGAACTGAATATATATGTGTAAGAACTGAATATATATGTGTAAGAACTGAATATATATGTGTAAGAACTGAATATATATGTGTAAGAACTGAATATATATGTGTAAGAACTGAATATATATGTGTAAGAACTGAATATATATGTGTAAGAACTTAATATATAGGCATCAGAACTGAATATATATGTGTAAGAACTGAATATATATGCGTAAGAACTGAATATATACGCGTCAGAACTGAATATATATGTGTAAGAACTGAATATATATGCGTAAGAACTGAATATATATGCGTAAGAACTGAATATATATGCGTAAGAACTGAATATATATAAGAACTGAATATATATGCGTAAGAACTGAATATATATGTGAAAGAACTGAATATATATGTGTAAGAACTGAATATATATGTGTAAGAACTGAATATATATGTGTAAGAACTGAATATATATGTGTAAGAACTGAATATATATGTGTAAGAACTGAATATATATGTGTAAGAACTTAATATATAGTCGTCAGAACTGAATATATATGTGTAAGAAGTGAATACATATGCGTTAGAAATGAATATATATGTGTAAGAACTGAATATATAAGTGTAAGAACTGAATATATATGTGTAAGAACTGAATATATATGTGTAAGAACTGAATATATACGCGTCAGAACTGAATATATATGTGTAAGAACTGAATATATATGCGTAAGAACTGAATATATATGCGTAAGAACTGAATATATATAAGAACTGAATATATATGCGTAAGAACTGAATATATATGCGAAAGAACTCAATATATA
>JAWPHD010023866.1:0-20897 GCA_037043455.1 Cyrtodaria siliqua
ATGCGTAAGAACTGAATATATATGCGTAAGAACTGAATATATATGCGTAAGAACGGAATATATATGTGTAAGAACGGAATATATATGTGTAAGAACGGAATATATGTGTAAGAATATATATGCGTAAGAACTGAATATATATGTGTAAGAACTGAATATATATGTGTAAGAACTGAATATATATGTGTAAGAACTGAATATATATGCGTAAGAACGGAATATATATGCGTAAGAACTGTATATATATGTGTAAACCTGAATATATATGCGAAAGAGCGGAATATATATGCATAAGAACGGAATATATGTGTAAGAACTGAATATATATGTGTAAGGACGGAATATATACGTGTAAGAACGGAATATATATGTGTAAGAACAGAATATATATGTGTAAGAACGGAATATATATGTGTAATAACTGAATATATATGTGTAAGAACTGCACATATATGCGTAAAAACTGAATATATATGTGTAAGAACTGAATATATGCGTAATACTGAATATATATGCGTAAAACTGAATATATATGCAAAAGAACGGAATATATATGCTTAAGAACGGAATATATGTGTAAGAACGGAATATATATGTGTAAGAACGGAATATATACGTGTAAGAACGGAATATATATGTGTAAGATTAGAATATATATGTGTAAGAACGGAATATATATGTGTAAAAACGGAATATATATTTGTAAGAAATGAATATATATGTGTAAGAAATTAATATATATGTGTAAGAACTGAATATATATGTGTAAGAACTGAATATATATGCGTAAGAACTGAATATATATGAGAACTGAATATATATGCGTAAGAACTGAATATATATGCGTAAGAACTGAATATATATGCGTAAGAACTGAATATATATGCGTAAGAACTGAATATATATGTGTAAGAACGAAATATATATGTGTAATAACGGAATATATATGTGTAAGAACGGAATATATATGAGTAAGAACTGAATATATATGTGTAAGAACGAAATGTATATGTGTAAGAACTGAATATATATGTGTAAGAACTGAATATATATGCGTAAGAACTGAATATATATGCGTAAGAACTGAATATATATGCGTAAGAACTGAATATATATGCTTAAGAACTGAATATATATGCGTAAGAACTGAATATATTGGCGTAAGAACTGAATATATATGCATAAGAACGGAAGATATATGTGTAAGAACTGAATATATATGCGAAAGAACGGAATATATATGCGTAAGAACGGAATATATATGTGTAAGAACGGAATATGTACGTGTAAAAACGGAATATATATGTGTAAGAACGGAATATATATGTGTGAGAACTGAATATTGATGTGTAAGAAGTGAATATATATGTGTAAGAACTGAATATATATGTGTAAGAACTGAATATATATGCGTAAGAACTGAATATATATGTGTAAGAACGGAATATATATGTGTAAGAACGGAATATATGTGTAAGAATATATATGCGTAAGAACTGAATATATATGTGTTAGAACTGAATATATATGTGTAAGAACTGAATATATATGTGTAAGAACTGAATATATATGCGTAAGAACGGAATATATATGCGTAAGAACTGAATATATATGCGTAAGAACTGAATATATATGCGTAAGAACGGAAGATATATGTGTAAGAACGGAATATATATGTGTAAGAACGGAATATATGTGTAAGAATATATATGCGTAAGAACTGAATATATATGTGTAAGAACTGAATATATATGTGTAAGAACTGCAATAACATATGTAAGAACTGAATATATATGCGTAAGAATGGAATATATATGCGTAAGAACTGTATATATATGCGTAAACCTGAATATATATGCGAAAGAGCGGAATATATATGCGTAAGAACGGAATATATGTTTAAGAACGGAATATATATGTGTAAGAACGGAATATATACGTGTAAGAACGGAATATATATGTGTAAGAACAGAATATATATGTGTAAGAACGGAATATATATGTGTAATAACTGAATATATATGTGTAAGAACTGCACATATATGCGTAAAACTGAATATATATGTGTAAGAACTGAATATATATGCGTAAAACTGAATATATATGCGTAAAACTGAATATATATGCAAACGAACGGAATATATATGCGTAAGAACGGAATATATGTGTAAGAACGGAATATATATGTGTAAGAACGGAATATATACGTGTAAGAACGGAATATATATGTGTAAGATTAGAATATATATGTGTAAGAACGGAATATATATGTGTAAAAACGGCATATATATTTGTAAGAAATGAATATATATGTGTAAGAAATTAATATATATGTGTAAGAACTGAATATATATGTGTAAGAACTGAATATATATGCGTAAGAACTGAATATATATGCGTAAGAACTGAATATATATGCGTAAGAACTGAATATATATGCGTAAGAACTGAATATATATGCGTAAGAACTGAATATATATGTGTAAGAACGAAATATATATGTGTAATAACGGAATATATATGTGTAAGAACGGAATATATATGAGTAAGAACTGAATATATATGTGTAAGAACGAAATATATATGTGTAAGAACTGAATATATATGTGTAAGAACTGAATATATATGCGTAAGAACTGAATATATATGCGTAAGAACTGAATATATATGCGTAAGAACTGAATATATTGGCGTAAGAACTGAATATATTGGCGTAAGAACTGAATATATATGCGTAAGAACGGAATATATATGTGTAATAACTGAATATATATCCGTAAGAACGGAATATATATGCGTAAGAACGGAATATATATGTGTAAGAACGGAATATGTACCTGTAAAAACGGAATATATATGTGTAAGAACGGAATATATATGTGTAAGAACTGAATATTTATGTGTAAGAAGTGAATATATATGTGTAAGAACTGAATATATATGTGTAAGAACGGAATATATATGTGTAAGAACGGAATATATATGTGTAAGAACGGAATATATATGTGTAAGAACGGAATATATATGTGTAAGAACGGAATATATATGTGTAAAAACTGAATATATATGTGTAAGAACTGAATATATATGTGTAAGAACGGAATATATATGTGTAAGAACGGAATATATATGCATCAGAAATGAATATATATGTGTAAGAACGGAATATATATGTGTAAGAACAGAATATATATGCGTAAGAACTGAATATATATGCGTAAAACTGAATATATATGCGAAAGAGCGGAATATATATGCGTAAGAACATAATATATGTGTAAGAACGGAATATATATGTGTAAGAACGGAATATATATGTGTAAGAACGGAATATATACGTGTAAGAACGGAATATATATGTGTAAGAACAGAATATATATGTGTAAGAACGGAATATATATGTGTAATAACTGAATATATATTTGTAGGAACTGCACATATATGCGTAAAAAATGAATATATATATGTGTAAGAACTGAATATATATGCGTAAGAACTGAATATATATGCGTAAAACTGAATATATATGCAAAAGAACGGAATATATATGAGTAAGAACGGAATATATGTGTAAGAACGGAATATATATGTGTAAGAACGGAATATATACGTGTAAGAACGGAATATATATGTGTAATAACAGAATATATATGTGTAAGAACGGAATATATATGTGTAAAAACGGAATATATATTTGTAAGAAATGAATATATATGTGTAAGAAATTAATATATATGTGTAAGAACTGAATATATATGTGTAAGAACTGAATATATATGCGTAAGAACTGAATATATATGAGTAAGAACTGAATATATATGCGTAAGAACTGAATATATATGCGTAAGAACTGAATATATATGCGTAAGAACTGAATATATATGTGTAAGAACGAAATATATATGTGTAATAACGGAATATATATGTGTAAGAACGGAATATATATGAGTAGGAACTGAATATATATGTGTAAGAACTGAATATATATGTGTAAGAACTGAATATATAGGTGTAAGAACTGAATATATATGCGTAAGAACTGAATATATATGCGTAAGAACTGAATATATATGCGTAAGAACTGAATATATATGCGTAAGAACTGAATATATATGCGTAAGAACTGAATATATTGGCGTAAGAACTGAATATATATGCGTAAGAACGCAATATATATGTGTAAGAACTGAATATATATGCGTAAGAACGGAATATATATGCGTAAGAACGGAATATATATGTGTAAGAACGGAATATGTACGTGTAAAAACGGAATATATATGTGTAAGAACGGAATATATATGTGTAAGAACTGAATATTTATGTGTAAGAAGTGAATATATATGTGTAAGAACTGAATATATATGTGTAAGAACGGAATATATATGTGTAAGAACGGAATATATATGTGTAAGAACGGAATATATATGTGTAAGAACGGAATATATATGTGTAAAAACTGAATATATATGTGTAAGAACTGAATATATATGTGTAAGAACGGAATATATATGTGTAAGAACTGAATATATATTCGTAAGAACTGAATATATATGCGTAAGAACTGAATATATATGAGTAAGAACTGAATATATATGCGTAAGAACTGAATATATATGTGTAAGAACGGAATATGTATGTGTAAAAACGGAATATATATGTGTAAGAACGGAAAATATATGTGTAAGAACTGAATATATATGTGTAAGAACTGAATATATATGCGTAAGAACTGAATATATATGTGTAAGAACTGAATATATATGCGTAAGAACAGAATATATATGCGTAAGAACTGAACATATATTTGTAAGAAATGAATATATATGCGTAAAAATTGAAAATATATGTGTAAGAACTGAATATATATGTGTAAGAACTGAATATATATGTAAGAACGCAATATATGTGTAAGAATATATATGCGTAAGAACTGAATATATATGTGTTAGAACTGAATATATATGTGTAAGAACTGAATATATATGTGTAAGAACTGAATATATATGTGTAAGAACTGAATATATATGCGTAAGAACGGAATATAAATGCGTAAGAACTGAATATATATTCGTAAGAACTGAATATATATGCGTAAGAACGGAATATATATGTGTAAGAACGAAATATATATGTGTAAGAACGGAATATATGTGTAAGAATATATATGCGTAAGAACTGAATATATATGTGTAAGAACTGAATATATATGTGTAAGAACTGAATATATATGTGTAAGAACTGAATATATATGCGTAAGAACGGAATATATATGCGTAAGAACTGTATATATATGCGTAAACCTGAATATATATGCGAAAGAGCGGAATATATATGCGTAAGAACGGAATATATGTGTAAGAACGGAATATATATGTGTAAGGACGGAATATATACGTGTAAGAACGGAATATATATGTGTAAGAACAGAATATATATGTGTAAGAACGGAATATATATGTGTAATAACTGAATATATATGTGTAAGAACTGAATATATATGCGTAAAACTGAATATATATGCGTAAAACTGAATATATATGCAAAAGAACGGAATATATATGCGTAAGAACGGAATATATGTGTAAGAACAGAATATATATGTGTAAGAACGGAATATATACGTGTAAGAACGGAATATATATGTGTAAGATTAGAATATATATGTGTAAGAACGGAATATATATGTGTAAAAACGGCATATATATTTGTAAGAAATGAATATATATGTGTAAGAAATTAATATATATGTGTAAGAACTGAATATATATGTGTAAAAACTGAATATATATGCGTAAGAACTGAATATATATGCGTAAGAACTGAATATATATGCGTAAGAACTGAATATATATGCGTAAGAACTGAATATATATGCATAAGAACTGAATATATATGTGTAAGAACGAAATATATATGTGTAATAACGGAATATATATGTGTTAGAACGGAATATATATGAGTAAGAACTGAATATATATGTGTAAGAACGAAATATATATGTGTAAGAACTGAATATATATGTGTAAAAACTGAATATATATGCGTAAGAACTGAATATATATGCGTAAGAACTGAATATATATGCGTAAGAACTGAATATATTGGCGTAAGAACTGAATATATTGGCGTAAGAACTGAATATATATGCGTAAGAACGGAATATATATGTGTAATAACTGAATATATATCCGTAAGAACGGAATATATATGCGTAAGAACGGAATATATATGTGTAAGAACGGAATATGTACGTGTAAAAACGGAATATATATGTGTAAGAACGGAATATATATGTGTAAGAACTGAATATTTATGTGTAAGAAGTGAATATATATGTGTAAGAACTGAATATATATGTGTAAGAACGGAATATATATGTGTAAGAACGGAATATATATGTGTAAGAACGGAATATATATGTGTAAGAACGGAATATATATGTGTAAGAACGGAATATATATGTGTAAAAACTGAATATATATGTGTAAGAACTGAATATATATGTGTAAGAACGGAATATATATGTGTAAGAACGGAATATATATGCATAAGAAATGAATATATATGTGTAAGAACGGAATATATATGTGTAAGAACTGAATATATATGCGTAAGAACTGAATATATATGCGTAAAACTGAATATATATGCGAAAAAGCGGAATATATATGCGTAAGAACGTAATATATGTGTAAGAACGGAATATATATGTGTAAGAACGGAATATATATGTGTAAGAACGGAATATATACGTGTAAGAACGGAATATATATGTGTAAGAACAGAATATATATGTGTAAGAACGGAATATATATGTGTAATAACTGAATATATATGTGTAGGAACTGCACATATATGCGTAAAAAATGAATATATATGTGTAAGAACTGAATATATATGCGTAAGAACTGAATATATATGCGTAAAACTGAATATATATGCAAAAGAACGGAATATATATGCGTAAGAACGGAATATATGTGTAAGAACGGAATATATATGTGTAAGAACGGAATATATACGTGTAAGAACGGAATATATATGTGTAATAACAGAATATATATGTGTAAGAACGGAATATATATGTGTAAAAACGGAATATATATTTGTAAGAAATGAATATATATGTGTAAGAAATTAATATATATGTGTAAGAACTGAATATATATGTGTAAGAACTGAATATATATGCGTAAGAACTGAATATATATGAGTAAGAACTGAATATATATGCGTAAGAACTGAATATATATGCGTAAGAACTGAATATATATGCGTAAGAACTGAATATATATGTGTAAGAACGAAATATATATGTGTAATAACGGAATATATATGTGTAAGAACTGAATATATATGAGTAGGAACTGAATATATATGTGTAAGAACTGAATATATATGTGTAAGAACGGAATATATATGTGTAAGAACTGAATATATATGCGTAAGAACTGAATATATATGAGTAAGAACTGAATATATATGCGTAAGAACTGAATATATATGCGTAAGAACTGAATATATATGCGTAAGAACTGAATATATTGGCGTAAGAACTGAATATATATGCGTAAGAACGGAATATATATGTGTAAGAACTGAATATATATGCGTAAGAACGGAATATATATGCGTAAGAACGGAATATATATGTGTAAGAACGGAATATGTACCTGTAAAAACGGAATATATATGTGTAAGAACGGAATATATATGTGTAAGAACTGAATATTTATGTGTAAGAAGTGAATATATATGTGTAAGAACTGAATATATATGTGTAAGAACGGATTATATATGTGTAAGAACGGAATATATATGTGTAAGAACGGAATATATATGTGTAAGAACGGAATATATATGTGTAAAAACTGAATATATATGTGTAAGAACTGAATATATATGTGTAAGAACGGAATATATATGTGTAAGAACTGAATATATATTCGTAAGAACTGAATATATATGCGTAAAAACTGAATATATATGAGTAAGAACTGAATATATATGCGTAAGAACGGAATATATATGTGTAAGAACGGAATATGTATGCGTAAAAACGGAATATATATGTGTAAGAACGGAAAATATATGTGTAAGAACTGAATATATATGTGTAAGAACTGAATATATATGCGTAAGAACTGAATATATATGTGTAAGAACTGAATATATATGCGTAAGAACAGAATATATATGCGTAAGAACTGAACATATATTTGTAAGAAATGAATATATATGCGTAAAAATTGAAAATATATGTGTAAGAACTGAATATATATGTGTAAGAACTGAATATATATGTAAGAACGTAATATATGTGTAAGAATATATATGCGTAAGAACTGAATATATATGTGTAAGAACTGAATATATATGTGTAAGAACGGAATATATATGTGTAAGAACGGAATATATATGTGTAAGAACGGAATATATATGTGTAAGAACGGAATATATATGTGTAAAAACTGAATATATATGTGTAAGAACTGAATATATATGTGTAAGAACTGAATATATATGTGTAAGAACTGAATATATATGCGTAAGAACTGAATATATATGAGTAAGAACTGAAAATATATGCGTAAGAACTGAATATATATGCATAAGAACTGAATATATATGCGTAAGAACTGAATATATATGTGTAAGAACGAAATATATATGTGTAATAACGGAATATATATGCGTAAGAACTGAATATATTGGCGTAAGAACTGAATATATATGCGTAAGAACGGAATATATATGTGTAAGAACTGAATATATATGCGTAAGAACGGAATATATATGCGTAAGAACGGAATATATATGTGTAAGAACGGAATATGTACATGTAAAAACTGAATATATATGTGTAAGAACTGAATATATATGCGTAAGAACTGAATATATATGCGTAAAACTGAATATATATGCAACAGAACGGAATATATATGCGTAAGAACGGAATATATGTGTAAGAACGGAATATATATGTGTAAGAACGGAATATATACGTTTAAGAACGGAATATATATGTGTAAGAACAGAATATATATGTGTAAGAACGGAATATATATGTGTAAAAACGGAATATATATTTGTAAGAAATGAATATATATGTGTAAGAAATTAATATATATGTGTAAGAACGGAATATATATGTGTAAGAACTGAATATATATGCGTAAGAACTGAATATATATGAGTAAGAACTGAATATATATGCGTAAGAACTGAATATATATGCGTAAGAACTGAATATATATGCGTAAGAACTGAATATATATGTGTAAGAACGAAATATATATGTGTAATAACGGAATATATATGTGTAAGAACGGAATATATATGTGTAAGAACGGAATATATATGTGTAAGAACGGAATATATATGTGTAAGAACGGAATATACATGTGTAAGAACGGAATATATATGTGTAAAAACTGAATATATATGTGTAAGAACTGAATATATATGTGTAAGAACGGAATATATATGTGTAAGAACTGAATATATATTCGTAAGAACTGAATATATATGCGTAAGAACTGAATATATATGAGTAAGAACTGAATATATATGCGTAAGAACGGAATATATACGTGTAAGAACGGAATATATATGTGTAGGAACAGAATATATATGTGTAAGAACGGAATATATATGTGTAATAACTGAATATATATGTGTAAGAACTGCACATATATGCGTAAAAACTGAATATATATGTGTAAGAACTGAATATATATGCGTCATACTGAATATATATGCGTAAAACTGAATATATATGCAAAAGAACGGAATATATATGCGTAAGAACGGTATATATGTGTAAGAACGGAATATATATGTGTAAGAACGGAATATATACGTGTAAGAACGGAATATATATGTGTAAGATTAGAATATATATGTGTAAGAACGGAATATATATGTGTAAAAAACGGAATATATATTTGTAAGAAATGAATATATATGTGTAAGAAATTAATATATATGTGTAAGAACTGAATATATATGTGTAAGAACTGAATATATTTATGAGTAAGAACTGAATATATATGAGAACTGAATATATATGAGTAAGAACTGAATATATATGCGTAAGAACTGAATATATATGCGTAAGAACTGAATATATATGCGTAAGAACTGAATATATATGCGTAAGAACGGAAGATATATGTGTAAGAACGGAATATATATGTGTAAGAACGGAATATATGTGTAAGAATATATATGCGTAAGAACTGAATATGTATGTGTAGGAACTGAATATATATGTGTAAGAATTGAAATAACATATGTAAGAACTGAATATATATGCGTAAGAATGGAATATATATGCGTAAGAACTGTATATATATGCGTAAACCTTAATATATATGCGAAAGAGCGGAATATATATGCGTAAGAACGGAATATATGTTTAAGAACGGAATATATATGTGTAAGAACGGAATATATACGTGTAAGAACGGAATATATATGTGTAAGAACAGAATATATATGTGTAAGAACGGAATATATATGTGTAATAACTGAATATATATGTGTAAGAACTGCACATATATGCGTAAAAACTGAATATATATGCGTAAGAACGGAATATATATGTGTAAGAACGGAATATGTATGCGTAAAAACGGAATATATATGTGTAAGAACGGAAAATATATGTGTAAGAACTGAATATATATGTGTAAGAACTGAATATATATGCGTAAGAACTGAATATATATGTGTAAGAACTGAATATATATGCGTAAGAACAGAATATATATGCGTAAGAACTGAACATATATTTGTAAGAAATGAATATATATGCGTAAAAATTGAAAATATATGTGTAAGAACTGAATATATATGTGTAAGAACTGAATATATATGTAAGAACGTAATATATGTGTAAGAATATATATGCGTAAGAACTGAATATATATGTGTTAGAACTGAATATATATGTGTAAGAACTGAATATATATGTGTAAGAACTGAATATATATGTGTAAGAACTGAATATATATGCGTAAGAACGGAATATAAATGCGTAAGAACTGAATATATATGCGTAAGAACTGAATATATATGCGTAAGAACGGAATATATATGTGTAAGAACGAAATATATATGTGTAAGAACGGAATATATGTGTAAGAATATATATGCGTAAGAACTGAATATATATGTGTAAGAACTGAATATATTTGTGTAAGAACTGAATATATATGTGTAAGAACTGAATATATATGCGTAAGAACGGAATATATATGCGTAAGAACTGTATATATATGCGTTAACCTGAATATATATGCGAAAGAGCGGAATATATATGCGTAAGAACGGAATATATGTGTAAGAACGGAATATATATGTGTAAGGACGGAATATATACGTGTAAGAACGGAATATATATGTGTAGGAACAGAATATATATGTGTAAGAACGGAATATATATGTGTAATAACTGAATATATATGTGTAAGAACTGCACATATATGCGTAAAAACTGAATATATATGTGTAAGAACTGAATATATATGCGTCATACTGAATATATATGCGTAAAACTGAATATATATGCAAATGAACGGAATATATATGCGTAAGAACGGTATATATGTGTAAGAACGGAATATATATGTGTAAGAACGGAATATATACGTGTAAGAACGGAATATATATGTGTAAGATTAGAATATATATGTGTAAGAACGGAATATATATGTGTAAAAACGGAATATATATTTGTAAGAAATGAATATATATGTGTAAGAAATTAATATATATGTGTAAGAACTGAATATATATGTGTAAGAACTGAATATATTTATGAGTAAGAACTGAATATATATGAGAACTGAATATATATGAGTAAGAACTGAATATATATGCGTAAGAACTGAATATATATGCGTAAGAACTGAATATATATGCGTAAGAACTGAATATATATGCGTAAGAACGGAAGATATATGTGTAAGAACGGAATATATATGTGTAAGAACGGAATATATGTGTAAGAATATATATGCGTAAGAACTGAATATGTATGTGTAGGAACTGAATATATATGTGTAAGAATTGAAATAACATATGTAAGACCTGAATATATATGCGTAAGAATGGAATATATATGCGTAAGAACTGTATATATATGCGTAAACCTTAATATATATGCGAAAGAGCGGAATATATATGCGTAAGAACGGAATATATGTTTAAGAACGGAATATATATGTGTAAGAACGGAATATATACGTGTAAGAACAGAATATATATGTGTAAGAACAGAATATATATGTGTAAGAACGGAATATATATGTGTAATAACTGAATATATATGTGTAAGAACTGCACATATATGCGTAAAAACTGAATATATATGTGTAAGAACTGAATATATATGCGTAAAACTGAATATATATGCGTAAAACTGAATATATATGCAAAAGAACGGAATATATATGCGTAAGAACGGAATATATGTGTAAGAACGGAATATATATGTGTAAGAACGGAATATATACGTGTAAGAACGGAATATATATGTGTAAGATTAGAATATATATGTGTAAGAACGGAATATATATGTGTAAAAACGGCATATATATTTGTAAGAAATGAATATATATGTGTAAGAAATTAATATATATGTGTAAGAACTGAATATATATGTGTAAGAACTGAATATATATGCGTAAGAACTGAATATATATGTGTAAGAACTGAATATATATGCGTAAGAACTGAAAATAT
The DNA here is from genome assembly GCA_037043455.1 of Cyrtodaria siliqua. NCBI lineage: Eukaryota > Metazoa > Mollusca > Bivalvia > Adapedonta > Hiatellidae > Cyrtodaria > Cyrtodaria siliqua. The sequence continues at coordinate 12,754 of JAWPHD010023866.1, forward strand.
AGGCGTAAGAACTGAATATATATGCGTAAGAACTGAATATATATGTGTAAGAACGAAATATATATGTGTAATAACGGAATATATATGTGTAAGAACGGAATATATATGAGTAAGAACTGAATATATATGTGTAAGAACGAAATATATATGTGTAAGAACTGAATATATATGTGTAAGAACTGAATATATATGCGTAAGAACTCAATATATATGCGTAAGAACTGAATATATATGCGTAAGAACTGAATATATATGCGTAAGAACTGAATATATATGCGTAAGAACTGAATATATTGGCGTAAGAACTGAATATATATGCGTAAGAACGGAATATATATGTGTAAGAACTGAATATATATGCGTAAGAACTGAATATATATGCGTAAGAACGGAATATATATGTGTAAGAACGGAATATGTACGTGTAAAAACGGAATATATATGTGTAAGAACGGAATATATATGTGTAAGAACTGAATATGTATGTGTAAGAAGTGAATATATATGTGTAAGAACTGAATATATATGTGTAAGAACGGAATATATATGTGTAAGAACGGAATATATATGTGTAAGAACGGAATATATATGTGTAAGAACGGAATATATATGTGTAAGAACGGAATATATATGTGTAAAAACTGAATATATATGTGTAAGAACTGAATATATATGTGTAAGAACGGAATATATATGTGTAAGAACGGAATAAATATGCATAAGAAATGAATATATATGTGTAAGAACGGAATATATATGTGTAAGAACTGAATGTATATGAGTAAGAACTGAATATATATGCGTAAAACTGAATATATATGCGAAAGAGCGGAATATATATGCGTAAGAACGTAATATATGTGTAAGAACGGAATATATATGTGTAAGAACGGAATATATATGTGTAAGAACGGAATATATACGTGTAAGAACTGAATATATATGTGTAAGAACAGAATATATATGTGTAAGAACGGAATATATATGTGTAATAACTGAATATATATGTGTAGGAACTGCACATATATGTGTAAAAACTGAATATATATGTGTAAGAACTGAATATATATGCGTAAGAACTGAATATATATGCGTAAAACTGAATTTATATGCAACAGAACGGAATATATATGCGTAAGAACGGAATATATGTGTAAGAACGGAATATATATGTGTAAGAACGGAATATATACGTTTAAGAACGGAATATATATGTGTAAGAACAGAATATATATGTGTAAGAACGGATTATATATGTGTAAAAACGGAATATATATTTGTAAGAAATGAATATATATGTGTAAGAAATTAATATATATGTGTAAGAACTGAATATATATGTGTAAGAACTGAATATATATGCGTAAGAACTGAATATATATGAGTAAGAACTGAAAATATATGCGTAAGAACTGAATATATATGCATAAGAACTGAATATATATGCGTAAGAACTGAATATATATGTGTAAGAACGAAATATATATGTGTAATAACGGAATATATATGCGTAAGAACTGAATATATTGGCGTAAGAACTGAATATATATGCGTAAGAACGGAATATATATGTGTAAGAACTGAATATATATGCGTAAGAACGGAATATATATGCGTAAGAACGGAATATATATGTGTAAGAACGGAATATGTACATGTAAAAACTGAATATATATGTGTAAGAACTGAATATATATGCGTAAGAACTGAAATAATAATAATGCGTAAAACTGAATATATATGCAACAGAACGGAATATATATGCGTAAGAACGGAATATATGTGTAAGAACGGAATATATATGTGTAAGAACGGAATATATACGTTTAAGAACGGAATATATATGTGTAAGAACAGAATATATATGTGTAAGAACGGAATATATATGTGTAAAAACGGAATATATATTTGTAAGAAATGAATATATATGTGTAAGAAATTAATATATATGTGTAAGAACGGAATATATATGTGTAAGAACTGAATATATATGCGTAAGAACTGAATATATATGAGTAAGAACTGAATATATATGCGTAAGAACTGAATATATATGCGTAAGAACTGAATATATATGCGTAAGAACTGAATATATATGTGTAAGAACGAAATATATATGTGTAATAACGGAATATATATGTGTAAGAACGGAATATATATGAGTAAGAACGGAATATATATAGGTAAGAACTGAATATATATGTGTAAGAACTGAATATATATGTGTAAGAACTGAATATATATGTGTAAGAACTGAATATATATGCGTAAGAACTGAATATATATGCGTAAGAACTGAATATATATGCGTAAGAACTGAATATATATGCGTAAGAACTGAATATATATGCGTAAGAACTGAATATATTGGCGTACGAACTGAATATATATGCGTAAGAACGGAATATATATGTGTAAGAACTGAATATATATGCGTAAAACTGAATATATATGCGTAAGAACTGAATATATTGGCGTAAGAACTGAATATATATGCGTAAGAACGGAATATATATGCGTAAGAACGGAATATATATGTGTAAGAACGGAATATGTACGTGTAAAAATGGAATATATATGTGTAAGAACGGAATATATATGTGTAAGAACTGAATATTTATGTGTAAGAAGTGAATATATATGTGTAAGAACTGAATATATATGTGTAAGAACGGAATATATATGTTTAAGAACGGAATATATATGTGTAAGAACGGAATATATATGTGTAAGAACGGAATATATATGTGTAAGAACGGAATATATATGTGTAAAAACTGAATATATATGTGTAAGAACTGAATATATATGTAAGAACGGAATATATGTGTAAGAATATATATGCGTAAGAACTGAATATATATGTGTTAGAACTGAATATATATGTGTAAGAACTGAATATATATGTGTAAGAACTGAATATATATGTGTAAGAACTGAATATATATGCATAAGAACGGAATATAAATGCGTAAGAACTGAATATATATGCGTAAGAACTGAATATATATGCGTAAGAACGGAATATATATGTGTAAGAACGGAATATATATGTGCAAGAACGGAATATATGTGTAAGAATATATATGCGTAAGAACTGAATATATATGTGTAAGAACTGAATATATATGTGTAAGAACTGAATATATATGTGTAAGAACTGAATATATATGCGTAAGAACGGAATATATATGCGTAAGAACTGTATATATATGCGTAAACCTGAATATATATGCGAAAGAGCGGAATATATATGCCTAAGAACGGAATATATGTGTAAGAACGGAATATATATGTGTAAGGACGGAATATATACGTGTAAGAACGGAATATATATGTGTAAGAACAGAATATATATGTGTAAGAACGGAATATATATGTGTAATAACTGAATATATATGTGTAAGAACTGCACATATATGCGTAAAAATTGAATATATATGTGTAAGAACTGAATATATATGCGTAATACTGAATATATATGCGTAAAACTGAATATATATGCAAAAGAACGGAATATATATGCGTAAGAACGGAATATATGTGTAAGAACGGAATATATATGTGTAAGAACGGAATATATACGTGTAAGAACGGAATATATATGCGTAAGATTAGAATATATATGTGTAAGAACGGAATATATATGTGTAAAAACGGAATATATATTTGTAAGAAATGAATATATATGTGTAAGAAATTAATATATATGTGTAAGAACTGAATATATATGTGTAAGAACTGAATATATATGCGTAAGAACTGAATATATATGAGAACTGAATATATATGCGTAAGAACTGAATATATATGCGTAAGAACTGAATATATATGCGTAAGAACTGAATATATATGCGTAAGAACTGAATATATATGCGTAAGAACGGAAGATATATATGTAAGAACGGAAAATATATGTGTAAGAACGGAATATATGTGTAAGAATATATATGCGTAAGAACTGAATATGTATGTGTAAGAACTGAATATATATGTGTAAGAACTGAAATAACATATGTAAGAACTGAATATATATGCGTAAGAATGGAATATATATGCGTAAGAACTGTATATATATGCGTAAACCTGAATATATATGCGAAAGAGCGGAATATATATGCGTAAGAACGGAATATATGTTTAAGAACGGAATATATATGTGTAAGAACGGAATATATACGTGTAAGAACGGAATATATATGTGTAAGAACAGAATATATATGTGTAAGAACGGAATATATATGTGTAATAACTGAATATATATGTGTAAGAACTGCACATATATGCGTAAAAACTGAATATATATGTGTAAGAACTGAATATATATGCGTAAAACTGAATATATATGCGTAAAACTGAATATATATGCAAAAGAACGGAATATATATGCGTAAGAACGGAATATATGTGTAAGAACGGAATATATATGTGTAAGAACGGAATATATACGTGTATGAACGGAATATATATTTGTAAGATTAGAATATATATGTGTAAGAACGGAATATATATGTGTAAAAACGGCATATATATGTGTAAGAACGGAATATATATGAGTAAGAACTGAATATATATGTGTAAGAACGAAATATATATGTGTAAGAACTGAATATATATGTGTAAGAACTGAATATATATGCGTAAGAACTGAATATATATGTGTAAGAACTGAATATATATGCGTAAGAACTGAATATATATGCGTAAGAACTGAATATATATGCGTAAGAACTGAATATATTGGCGTAAGAACTGAATATATATGCGTTAGAACGGAATATATATGCGTAAGAACGGAATATATATGTGTAAGAACGGAATATGTACGTGTAAAAACGGAATATATATGTGTAAGAACGGAATATATATGTGTAAGAACTGAATATTTATGTGTAAGAAGTGAATATATATGTGTAAGAACTGAATATATATGTGTAAGAACGGAATATATATGTGTAAGAACGGAATATATATGTGTAAGAACGGAATATATATGTGTAAGAACGGAATATATATGTGTAAGAACGGAATATATATGTGTAAAAACTGAATATATATGTGTAAGAACTAAATATATATGTGTAAGAACGGAATATATATGCATAAGAAATGAATATATATGTGTAAGAACGGAATATATATGTGTAAGAACTGAATATATATGCGTAAGAACTGAATATATATGCGTAAAACTGAATATATATGCGAAAGAGCGGAATATATATGCGTAAGAACGTAATATATGTGTAAGAACGGAATATATATGTGTAAGAACGGAATATATATGTGTAAGAACGGAATATATACGTGTAAGAACGGAATATATATGTGTAAGAACAGAATATATATGTGTAAGAACGGAATATATATGTGTAATAACTGAATATACATGTGTAGGAACTGCACATATATGCGTAAAAACTGAATATATATGTGTAAGAACTGAATATATATGCGTAAGAACTGAATATATATGCGTAAAACTGAATATATATGCAACAGAACGGAATATATATGCGTAAGAACGGAATATATGTGTAAGAACGGAATATATATGTGTAAGAACGGAATATATACGTTTAAGAACGGAATATATATGTGTAAGAACAGAATATATATGTGTAAGAACGGAATATATATGTGTAAAAACGGAATATATATTTGTAAGAAATGAATATATATGTGTAAGAAATTAATATATATGTGTAAGAACTGAATATATATGTTTAAGAACTGAATATATATGCGTAAGAACTGAATATATATGAGTAAGGACTGAAAATATATGCGTAAGAACTGAATATATATGCGTAAGAACTGAATATATATGCGTAAGAACTGAATATATATGTGTAAGAACGAAATATATATGTGTAATAACGGAATATATATGCGTAAGAACTGAATATATTGGCGTAAGAACTGAATATATATGCGTAAGAACGGAATATATAAGTGTAAGAACTGAATATATATGCGTAAGAACGGAATATATATGCGTAAGAACGGAATATATATGTGTAAGAACGGAATATGTACGTGTAAAAACTGAATATATATGTGTAAGAACTGAATATATATGCGTAAGAACTGAATATATATGCGTAAAACTGAATATATATGCAACAGAACGGGAATATATATGCGTAAGAACGGAATATATGTGTAAGAACGGAATATATATGTGTAAGAACGGAATATATACGTTTAAGAACGGAATATATATGTGTAAGAACAGAATATATATGTGTAAGAACGGAATATATATGTGTAAAAACGGAATATATATTTGTAAGAAATGAATATATATGTGTAAGAAATTAATATATATGTGTAAGAACTGAATATATATGTGTAAGAACTGAATATATATGCGTAAGAACTGAATATATATGAGTAAGAACTGAATATATATGCGTAAGAACTGAATATATATGCGTAAGAACTGAATTATATATGCGTAAGAACTGAATATATATGTGTAAGAACGAAATATATATGTGTAATAACGGAATATATATGTGTAAGAACGGAATATATATGAGTAAGAACGGAATATATATGAGTAAGAACTGAATATATATGTGTAAGAACTGAATATATATGCGTAAGAACTGAATATATATGCGTAAGAACTGAATATATATGCGTAAGAACTGAATATATATGCGTAAGAACTGAATATATATGCGTAAGAACTGAATATATATGTGTAAGAACGAAATATATATGTGTAATAACGGAATATATTAGGTGTAAGAACGGAATATATATGAGTAAGAACTGAATATATATGTGTAAGAACGGAAATATATATGTGTAAGAACGTGTAATATATATGTGTAAGAACTGAATATATATGTCGTAAGAACTGAATATATATTGGTAGAGATTGGATATATATGTGTAAGAACGTGAATATATTGGCGTAAGAACTGAATATATATGGATAGTAAGAATGATAGGTTGTGGAGTATGATTTGGAATTTTGTATGTTGATTACGTAGTTGTATATGTGTAGATAGGAGTTTTATTGGTGTTGTTTGTAAGGTTAGGTATGTTATAGATAGGTTGTGATAGGTGTAGAGATAGGGTTTATAGTTGGTGTAGTTAGGTATGTTTTTGTGTTAGAAGTGATTATAGTTGGGTAGAGAGGATTGATAGTTGTTATGACGTTTATTGGGTGGGTAAGTACGAGTTTTGGATTTTGTATAACGGTAGATTTTGTGAAGAAGAGGATTTATAGGTTTGGGTTTAGGGTTTATTGAGTTGATAGTTGTGTGTATTGTGTAGTTTTAGGTTTTGTGTTGGTGGTTATGTTAGGTTTTTTGAGTTTGGAAGGTTAGGTTTGTTTTGATGTATTTAGGTTTGTGTTTTTGTGGGGTGTTAGTTTGGAGTGGTAGTTTTTAGGTTGTTTGTGTGGGTTGTTAGGTTAGGTGTTTGTGGGGTTTTTAGTTTGTTAGGTGGTTTAGTGAGTTGTTGTTGATGAGTTTTAGGTTTGTGTGTGGGGTTTTGTTGAGGGTTGTTGTGGTGTTTGTTTAGGTTGTTTGTGGGGTTGTTATAGGTGTGTGTGGTGGGTTGTTAGGTTGTGTTGTGGGTTGTTAGGTTGTGTTTGGGGTTTAGTTTTGTTTGTGGTTGTTGAGTTTTGTGTGGGGGTTGTTGGGTTAGGTTTGTGGGGTTTTAGGTTGTGTTGTGGGGTTGTAGTGTGTGTTTAGTAGTTTGTGGTGTGTGTTTAGGTGTGTTGTGTTTGGGGTGGTTTTTAGGTTGTGTGTTGGGAGTTTGTTAGGTTGTGTGTAGTGTTGTTAGGTTGTTGTGGGTAGTTAGGTTGTGTGTGGGTTGGTTAGGGGTTGTGTGGTTGTTTGTAGGTTGTGTGTGGGGTTGTTTGGGTGTGGTTGGTGGTTTTTAGGGTTGTGTGTGGGGGTGTTTTAGTTTAGGTTGTGTTGGGGGGTTTGGTTGTGTGTTGTGTTGTTGGTGTTTGTTGGGTGTTGGTTGTAGATGGTAGTGGAGGGATTATTATTAGTTGGGTGTGTGTTTTGAGGTAGGAGGGGTGTGGCTTTGTGTTGTTTGGAGGTATAGGTGTGTGGATGGGGAGGTAGTATTTGTTTGTGTATTGTGTGTGTAGTGTTGTTGGAGGGTGTGGTTGT
>JAWPHD010023867.1:0-20895 GCA_037043455.1 Cyrtodaria siliqua
ATATATTCAGTTTACGCATATATATTCAGTTTATACACATATATATTCCGTTATTACGCATATATATTCAGTTCTTAGGCATATATATTCTTTTTCTTACACATATATGTTCCGTTCTTACACATATATATTCCGTTTCTTACACGTACATATTCCGTTTCTGACACATATATATTCCATTGTTACACATATATATTCCGTTCTTACACATATATATTCCGTTTCTTACACGTATATATTTCCGTTCTTAACACGTATATATTCCGTTCTTACACATATATATTCCGTTCTTTTCACATATATATTCCGTTCTTACACCTATATATTTCCGTTCTTACACGTATATATTCCGTTCTTACACATATATATTCCGTTTCTTACTCATATATATTCAGTTCTTACGAGTTTCTTACGCATATATATTCAGTTTTCTTACACATATATATTCAATTCTTACACATATATATTCCGTTTCTTACACATATATATTTCCGTTCTTACACATATATATTCCGTTTCTTACACATATATATTCCGTTCTTACACATATATATTCAGTTCTTAAAACATATTCATTCACTTCTTACACATATATATTCCGTTCTTACACATATATATTCCGTTTATTACAGATATATATTCCGTTTCTTACACATATATATTCCGTTCTTACGCATATATAATCAGTTCTTATGCATATATATTGAGTTCTTACACATATATATTCAGTTTTTACGCATATATATTCAGTTCTTACGCATATATATTCAGTTTCTTACGCATATAAAATTCAGTTTCTTACGCAAATATGTTTCAGTTCTTACGCATATATATTCAGTTCTTACGCATATATATTCCGTTCTTACACATATATATTCCGTTTCTTACGCATATATATTCTTACACATATATTCCGTTCTTACACATATATATTCCGTTCTTACACATATATATTTCCGTTCTTACACATACATATTCCGTTCTTACACATATATATTCCGTTCTTACACATATATATTCCATTCTTGCACATAAATATTTCCGTTTCTTACACCTATATATTTTCCGTTTTTTACAAACTATATATTCCATTCTTACACATATATACTCCGTTTCTTACACATATATATTCAGTTCTTACACATATATATTCAGTTTCTTACGCATATATATTCAGTTCTTACGCATATATGTTCAGTTCTTACGCATATATGTTTCAGTTTCTTACGCATATATATTTAGTTTTCTTACACATATATATTCAGTTCTTACGCATATATTCAGTTTCTAACGCATATATATTCAGTTATTACGCATATATGTTTCAGTTCTTACGCATATATGTTTCAGTTTCTTACGCATATTTATTCAGTTTCTTACGCATATATATTCAGTTTCTTATGCATATATATTCAGTTTCTTACGCATATATATTCAGTTTCTTACACATATATATTCAGTTCTTACACATATATATTCAGTTTCTTATACTTATATATTCAGTTTCTTACACATATATATTCACTTCTTAAACATATATATTTCCGTTTTTTACACATATATATTCCGTTTCTTACACATATATATTCCGTTCTTACACATATATATTCAGTTTCTTACGCATATATATTCAGTTCTTACAAGTTCTTACGCATATATATTCAGTTCTTACGCATATATATTCAGTTTCTTACGCATAGATTTTTCAGTTCTTACACATATATATTCAGTTTCTTACGCATATATATTCATTTCTTACACATATATAAATCCGTTTCTTACACATATATATTCCGTTTCTTACACATATATATTCAGTTCTTACACATATTTCATTCACTTCTTACACATATATATTCCGTTCTTACACATATATTTCCGTTATTACAGATATATAATCCGTTCTTACACATATATATTTCCGTTTCTTACGCATATATAATCAGTTTCTTACGCATATATATTCAGTTCTTACACATATATATTCAGTTTTTACGCATATATATTCAGTTTCTTACGCATATATATTCAGTTTCTTACGCATATATATTCAGTTCTTACGCATATATGTTCAGTTTTTTTACGCATATATATTCAGTTTCTTACGCATATATATTCCGTTTCTTACACATATATATTCCGTTTCTTACGCATATATATTCTTACACATATATTCCGTTCTTACACATATATATTCCGTTCTTACACATATATATTCCGTTTCTTACACATACATATTCCGTTCTTACACATATATATTCCGTTCTTACACATATATATTCCATTCTTGCACATATATATTCCGTTCTTACACATATATATTTTCGTTCTTACAACTATATATTCCATTCTTACACATATATATTCCGTTCTTACACATATATATTCCGTTCTTACACATATATATTTCCGTTCTTACGCATATATATTCAGTTTCTTACGCATATATATTCAGTTTCTTACGCATAAATGTTCTTACGCATATATGTTTCAGTTCTTACGCATATATATTCAGTTTCTTACGCATATATGTTTTAGTTCTTACGCACATATATTTAGTTCTTTCACATATATATTCAGTTCTTACGCATATATTCAGTTTCTTACGCATATATATTCAGTTCTTACGCATATATGCTCAGTTTATTACGCATATATGTTTCAGTTTCTTACGCATATATGTTCAGTTTCTTAAGCATATTTTATTCAGTTTCTTACGCATATATATTCAGTTTTTTACGCATATATATTCAGTTTCTTACGCAATATATATTCAGTTCTTATACATATATATTCAGTTTCTTACACATATATATTCACTTCTTATACATATATATTCCGTTCTTACACATATATATTTCCGTTCGTACACATATATATTTCCGTTTCTTACACATATATATTCAGTTCTTACGCATATATATTCAGTTTCTTACGAGTTCTTACACATATATATTCAGTTCTTACGCATATATATTCAGTTTCTTACGCATATATATTCCGTTCTTACACATATATATTCCGTTCTTACGCATATATAATCAGTTTCTTATGCATATATATTCAGTTTCTTACACATATATATTCAGTTTTACGCATATATATTCAGTTCTTACGCATATATATTCAGTTTCTTACGCATATAAATTCAGTTTCTTACGCAAAATATGTTTCAGTTCTTACGCATATATATTCAGTTCTTACGCATATATATTTCCGTTCTTACACATATATATTCCGTTCTTACGCATATATATTCTTACACATATATTTCCGTTCTTACACATATATATTCCGTTCTTACACATATATATTCCGTTCTTACACATACATATTCCGTTCTTACACATATATATTCCGTTCTTACACATATATATTTCCATTCTTGCACATAAATATTCCGTTTCTTACACCTATATATTTTCCGTTTCTTACAACTATATATTCCATTCTTACACATATATACTCCGTTCTTACACATATATATTCAGTTTCTTACACATATATATTCAGTTTCTTACGCATATATATTCAGTTCTTACGCATATATGTTCAGTTCTTACGCATATATGTTTCAGTTTCTTACACATATTTATTCAGTTTTTACGCATATATATTCAGTTCTTACGCATATATATTCAGTTTCTTACGCATATATATTCAGTTTCTTACGCATATATGTTTTAGTTTCTTACGCACATATATTTAGTTCTTTCACATATATATTCAGTTCTTACGCATATATTCAGTTCTTACGCATATATATTCAGTTCTTACGCATATATGCTCAGTTATTACGCATATATGTTCAGTTCTTACGCATATATGTTCAGTTTCTTACGCATATTTATTCAGTTTCTTACGCATATATATTCAGTTTTTTACGCATATATATTCAGTTCTTACGCATATATATTCAGTTTCTTATACATATATATTCAGTTCTTACACATATATATTCACTTCTTATACATATATATTCCGTTCTTACACATATATATTCCGTTTCGTACACATATATATTCCGTTCTTACACATATATATTCAGTTTTCTTACGCATATATATTCAGTTCTTACGAGTTTCTTACACATATATATTCAGTTCTTACGCATATATATTCAGTTTCTTACGCATATATATTCAGTTCTTACACATATATATTCAGTTCCTACGCATATATATTTCATTTCTTTCGCATATATATTCAGTTTCTTACGCATATATATTCAGTTTTTACGCATATATATTCAGTTTTATACAAATATATATTCCCTACTTACGCCTTTATGTTCAGTTTCTTACGCATATATATTCATTTCTTAAACATATATGTTCAGTTCTTTACACATATATATTCCGTTCTTACACGTACATATTCCGTTCTTACACATATATATGCCGTTTCTTACACATATATATTTCGTTCTTACACATATATATTCCGTTCTTACACATTATATATTCCGTTCTTACACGTACATATTCCGTTTCTTACACATATATATTCCGTTCTTACACATATATATTCCGTTCTTACGCATATATATTCATTTCTTACACATATATGCTCAGTTCTTACACATATATATTTCGTTCTTACACATATATATTCCTTTCTTACACATATATATTTCCGTTTCTTACTCATATATATTCCGTTCTTACGCATATATATTCAGTTTTCTTACGCATATATATCCATTTCTTACACATATATATTCAGTTCTTACGCATATGTGTTCAGTTCTTACACATATATGTTGAGTTCTTGCGCATATATATTCAGTTTCTAATGCATATATATTCCGTTTCTTACACATATATATTCCGTTCTTACACGTATATATTCCGTTCTTACACGTATATATTTCCGTTCTTACACATATACAAGAAATTGAGTGTAATTGTGACAATTTTCCAAATGTTTATGAAAACTCTAACGCTACTATCTTAAATATTTCGGAAACACATACATTTTAACTAATTTAGGATTAAAAAAATAAAAAAGGTTTAACCATCGGTCATTTAAAACGTAGCTGGGACTGTCTTCTAAATTTGATGAATTACAATTAATGCTAACATCTAAGAAAAAACAAAATAGATATAATGGGTATAAGTGAAAACGAAATTCAATGAAAACCATAAAAACTGAAACATTTCATATAGATGGATATCAAGTACCTTTTTCGTCGCGACCGTTTTATTCAATGGCGGTGGAGGTTTTGGCAGTATATGTAAAAACAAAAACGTAAATTGCATACGACGATTAGATTTAGAAGGAGATGATATAGAAATAATTTGGTTAGAAATTATGCCAACTAAATGTAAATCTTTTTTTAATTGGTTTCACTTTACAGGCATCCAGAATCTAAAGTTGCATGGAAAGAAATATTTGACACTCATATAGAAAAAGGTTCAACTTGAAGAAAAAAGAAATATTAATTTTAGGCGATATAAATCGAGATTTATTAAATTCCAAAATAAATGATGAATGGTCTAGCTATATTTTTATCACTAGGATTAAAAACAGTTAATTAAGCAGCCGACGCGTGAATGTTCAACTTCAAAAAACTTTAATAGACCACATTTATACAAATTGTGATCAAAAATATATGTAATGTAAGCGTGCCCAAAATAGGAATTAGCGATCATTATCCGATCCTATGTACAAGAAAGTTTAAATTATAAAGAAAAAAATCAATTCACATAATTTTTATAAAATACAAGATCATTTAGGTCATTTTCAGAGGAGTCCATTTTTTATCAGATCTTATCAGTATCCCCTGGGGTAATCTAAACAACACTGATACTAATGAAGTACTTCACACTTGGGTGTCTAATTTTTTCAAGTGTTGTAGATAATCACGTCCCAATTAGAATTCACAGAGTTTAAAACATATAAAAACAACCAGATTGGTTTTACACTTGATATTTTAGATGAAATTAAAGAACGTGATAAAATTTAAGGCTAAAAAATGATATGGATAACTACAGAGTTTTCAAGAAATAAAGTTTTGTACATTGATAGATAATTCTAAAAAAAGAATCTTATGAAAGAAAAATTGAGGAAGGAAATCAGACCCTAAAAACAGTTTGGAAAAATATTTAAAGAAACATGGTGCGTCTACAAAAAAGACAAACAACTGTAATTTAATAAAAAAGCATTCATAAAGATGGAATAGATATTACTGATAACCAAGATATTGCAAAATACTTTTAATAACTTTTTTTGTAAACGTAGCCGCTAACTTAAAAGAAACCTATTCCAACTTCAAATTTTGATAAAGTAAATGATTTTTGTAAAAAACAAAAGTTCCTGATCATATGTATTTTCACATTCCTCTGATTACGGAATCCCAAACGCGTCGGAATCCCAAACGCGTAAAATGTTAAATAATTTAGATGTATCCAAAGCTACAGGACTTGACCAAATAGGGCCAAAACTTTTAAAATTATCAGCCGATGTTATATCAAATAGTCTTACGTATGTTATAAATTGTAGTATAAAACAAGGTGTTTTCCCAGATGAATGGAAATGCGCAAAAGTTAATCCTTTATTTAAAAAAGGTTCATCAAATGATGTAAATAACTATAGGCCAATATCAATTTTACCTACTCTTTCAAAATTGATTGAAAAACATGTGCATGATTCATTTGTTAATTACCTTAATCATTATAAATTATTATGTAAATCCCAAAGTGGGTTTAGAAAAAAACATAGCTGCGAAACAGCATTAGTATGTATGATAGATAAATGGTTAACAGCTTTAAATGATGGAGAATTTGTAGGCGTTGTTATGTTAGATTTTTCTAAAGCATTCGATTTATGTTCCCACGAAATACTATTAAAAAAATTACAAATTTACAAATGTGGAGATAATACTATTAAATGGTTCAAGTCTTATCTTACAAATAGAACTCAAGCGGTGAACTTAAACGGTGTTCTCTCTGATAAGCAAATTACGACATGCGGGGTCCCGCAAGGGTCTATTCTAGGGCCTCTTTTATTTATTTTATTCATAAATGACTTGCCTATGTATGTACATGATAATGTTTCAAACGTTGATATGTATGCAGATGATACTACAATATATGACATAAATAAATCTAAATTAGAAGTTGAAATGAATTTACAAGCTGCTTTGCATAACGTCAGTACATGGTGTCTAAACAATGGTATGGTATTAAATGCTTCAAAAACAAAAGTAATATTGATAACGACACCCCAGAAACGGACAAGATTAGTTAATCAACCTCTAAATTTGAAATATAAAGACTTAAATCTGGAAATCACAACAGGTGATAAAATTCTTGGCATATATATAAATGAAAACCTGAAATGGGATACGCATATAAAATTGCTTAGGAAGAAAATATCTAGTAATTTGTGGCTATTACATGTGTATCAAGAATTAAAGTATTTATTCCTGTTAATTATAGAATAATGTTTTACAAAGCCTATGTCCAACCACATCTTGACTATTGTAGTATCATTTGGGGTAGTACAAAACAATCAAATATCCAGGTTTTAGTGCGATTACAACGAAGAGCATGTCGTATCATTCTAGGTGAACAATATACCACTTTAAGCGAGGCTTTAAATATAATTAATTCTCTTAATATTGAACAGAGGGTTTCACTTCATAAAGCCAAATTTCTGTACATGGTATCGCAAAATGCAGTCCCGTCATATATTCAAAATATGTTCAATTACAATGTCAGGCGTCCAAATCATTTACGTTCTTCAAATAAATCGGATTTTTTAATACCCGAACCAAATATAGAACTTTTTAAAGGGAGTATGTCTTACTCTGGGGTAAAAGTATGGAATAACATTCCAAATGAAATAAGACAGAGCGAAAGTATTAAAAGTTTCACAGTAAATTATACTAAGTGGATAAATTCGAATCAACAGTCATAAAGCTAAAATTGTAAATATGGCCATATGTAAGTCTGTAAGTTAAACCTCTGCCGCCATATGTATGTATTATGTTGTTGTGTAACATTGTTATCATGTTGATCATGTTTATGAATAATGCTAACTTTGAATTTGTTATGCTGATTGTTATATTGCTATATAATTATGTATTTGTATGTATGTAAATATTGCTTTAGAGGGCCCCAAGGAAGATTAGTTTATACTAATTGGGTTACCCTCTGTAAATAAAGACTTTCATTCATTCATTCATTCATATATTCCGTTCTTTCACATATGTATTCCGTTCTTACACCTATATATTCCGTTCTTACACGTATATATTCCGTTCTTACACATATATATTCAGTCTTACGAATATATATTCTGTTCTTACGCATATATATTCAGTTTCTTACACATATATATTCAGTTCTTACACATATATATTCCGTTCTTACACATATATATTCCGTTCTTACACATATATATTCCGTTCTTACACATATATATTCCGTTCTTACACATATATATTCAGTTCTTACACATATTCATTCACTTCTTACACATATATATTCCGTTCTTACACATATATATTCCGTTATTACAGATATATATTCCGTTCTTACACATATATATTCCGTTCTTACACATATATATTCCGTTCTTACGCATATATAATCAGTTCTTACACATATATATTCAGTTCTTACGCATATATGTTCAGTTCTTACGCATATATATTCAGTTCTTACGCATATATATTCCGTTCTTACACATATATATTCCGTTCTTACGCATATATATTCTTACACATATATTCCGTTCTAACACATATATATTCCGTTCTTACACATATATATTCCGTTCTTACACATACATGTTCCGTTCTTACACATATATATTCCGTTCTTACACATATATATTCCATTCTTGCACATATATATTCCGTTCTTACACATATATATTTCGTTCTTACAACTATATATTCCATTCTTACACATATATATTCACTTCTTATACATATATATTCCGTTCTTACACATATATATTCCGTTCTTACACATATATATTCCGTTCTTACAAATATATATTCAGTTCTTACGCATATATATTCAGTTCTTACACATATATATTCCGTTCTTACACATATATATTCCGTTCTTACACGTACATATTCCGTTCTTACACATATATATTCCGTTCTTACACATATATATTCCGTTCTTACGCATATATATTCATTTCTTACACATATATGTTCAGTTCTTACACATATATATTTCGTTCTTACACATATATATTCCGTTCTTACACATATATATTCCGTTCTTACACATATATATTCCGTTATTACACATATATATTCTGTTCTTACGCATATATATTCATTTCTTACACATATATGTTCAGTTCTTACACATATATATTTCGTTTTTACACATATATATTCCGTTTTTACACATATATATTCCGTTCTTACACGTATATATTCCGTTCTTACACTTATATATTCCGTTCTTACGCATATATATTCCGTTCTTACGCATATATATTCAGTTTCTTACACATATATATTCAGTTTTTACACATATATATTCAGTTCTTACACATATATATTCAGTTCTTACACATATATATTCCGTTCTTACACATATATATTCCGTTCTTACGCATATATATATTCAGTTCTTACGCATATATATTCATTTCTTACAAATATATGTTCAGTTCTTACGCATATATATTCAGTTTTACGCATATATATTCAGTTATTACACATATATATTCCGTTCTCACGCATATATATTCAGTTCTTACGCATATATATTCATTTCTTACACAAATGTTCAGTTCTTAGACATATATATTCCGTTCTTACACGTACATATTCCGTTCTTACACATATATATTCCGTTCTTACACATATATATTTCGTTCTTACACATATATATTCCGTTCTTACACGTACATATTCCGTTCTTACACATATATATTCCGTTCTTACACATATATATTCCGTTCTTACTCATATATATTCCGTTCTTACGCATATATATTCAGTTCTTACGCATATATATTCATTTCTTACAAATATATATTCAGTTCTTACGCATATGTGTTCAGTTCTTACGCATATATGTACAGTTCTTACGCATATATATTCCGTTCTAATGCATATATATTTCGTTCTTACACATATATATTCCGTTCTTACACGTATATATTCCGTTCTTACACGTATATATTACGTTCTTACACATATATATTCCGTTCTTTCACATATACATTCCGTTCTTACACGTATATATTCCGTCCTTACACATATATTCCGTTCTTTCACATATATATCCCGTTCTTACACCTATATATTCCGTTCTTACACGTATATATTCCGTTCTTACACATATATATTCCGTTCTTTCACATATATATTCCGTTCTTACACCTATATATTCCGTTCTTACACGTATATATTCCGTTCTTACACTTATATATTCCGTTCTTACGCATATATATTCCGTTCTTACGCATATATATTCAGTTCTTACGCATATATATTCAGTTCTTACGCATATATATTCAGTTATTGCACATATATTCAGTTCTTACACATATATATTCCGTTCTTACACATATATTCCGTTCTTACGCATATATATTCCGTTCTTTCGCATATATATTCAGTTTTACGCGTATATATTCAGTTCTTTCGCATATATATTCAGTTCTTACACATATATATGCAGTTCTTACACATATATATTCAGTTCTTACGCATATATATTCCGTTCTTACACATATATATTCCGTTCTTAAGCATATATATTCTTACACATATATTCCGTTCTTACACATATATATTCCGTTCTTACACATATATTTTCAGTTCTTACGCATATATATTCAGTTCTTACGCATATATGTTCAGTTCTTACGCATATATATTCAGTTCTTACGCATATATTCAGTTCTTACGCATATATATTCAGTTCTTACGCATATATGTTCAGTTATTACGCATATATGTTCAGTTATTACGCATATTTATTCAGTTCTTACACATATATATCGTTCTTACACATATATATTCCGTACTTACACATATATATTCCGTTCCTACGCATATATATTCAGTTCTTACGCATATATATTCAGTTCTTACGGATATATCTTCAGTTCTTAAGCATATATATTCAGTTCTTACACATATATATTCAGTTCTTACGCATATATATTCTTTTATTACACATATATGTTCAGTTCTTACACATATATATTCCGTTCTTACACGTACATATTCCGTTCTTACACATATATATTCCGTTCTTACACGTATATATTCCGTTCCTACACATATATATTCCGATCTTACACATATATATTCCGTTCTTCCACGTACATATTCCGTTTTAAGACATATATATTCCGTTCTTACACATATATATTCCGTTCTTACGCATATATTTTCATTTCTTTTACATATATGTTCAGTTCTTACACATATATATTTCGTTTTTACACATATATATTGCGTTCTTAAACATATATATTCCGTTCTTACACATATATATTCCGTTCTTACGCATATATATTCTTACACATATATTCCGTTCTTACACATATATATTCAGTTCCTACAAATATATATTCAGTTCTTACGCATATATATTCAGTTCTTACGCATATATATTCAGTTCTTACGAATATATATACAGTTTTTTCGCATATATATTCAGTTATTACGTATATATATTCAGTTCTTACACACATATATTCAGTTATTACGCATATATATTCAGTTTTTACGCATATATATTCAGTTCTTACACATATATATTCCGTTCTTACACATATATATTCCGTTATTACAGATATATATTCCGTTCTTACACATATATATTCCGTTCTTACGCATATATAATCAGTTCTTACGCATATATATTCAGTTCTTACACATATATATTCAGTTTTACGCATATATATTCAGTTCTTACGCATATATATTCAGTTCTTACACATATATATTCAGTTCTTACGCATATATGTTCAGTTCTTACGCATATATATTCAGTTCTTACGCATATATATTCCGTTCTTACACATATATATTCCGTTCTTACGCATATATATTCTTACACATATATTCCGTTCTTACACATATATATTCCGTTCTTACACATATATATTCCGTTCTTACACATACATGTTCCGTTCTTACACATATATGTTCCGTTCTTACACATATATATTCCATTCTTGCACATATATATTCCGTTCTTACACATATATATTTCGTTCTTACAACTATATATTCCATTCTTACACATATATATTCCGTTCTTACACATATATATTCCGTTCTTACACAAATATATTCAGTTCTTACGCATAAATGTTCTTACGCATATATGTTCAGTTCTTACGCATATATATTCAGTTCTTACGCATATATGTTCATTTCTTATGCATATATATTTAGTTCTTACACATATATATTCAGTTCTTACGCATATATTCAGTTCTTACGCATATATATTCAGTTTTTACGCATATATGTTCAGTTATTACGCATATATGTTCAGTTCTTACGCATATATGTTCAGTTCTTACGCATATTTATTCAGTTCTTACGCATATATATTCAGTTCTTACGCATATATATTCAGTTCTTACGCATATATATTCAGTTCTTACACATATATATTCAGTTTTTACACATATATATTCAGTTCTTATACATATATATTCAGTTCTTACACATATATATTCACTTCTTATACATATATATTCCGTTCTTACACATATATATTCCGTTCTTACACATATATATTCCGTTCTTACACATATATATTCAGTTCTTACGCATATATATTCCGTTCTTACGAGTTCTTACGCATATATATTCAGTTCTTACGCATATATATTCAGATCTTACACATATATATTCAGTTCTTACACATATATATTCAGTTCTTACGCATATATATTCAGTTCTTACGCATATATATTCCGTTCTTACGCATATATATTCAGTTTTACGCATATATATTCAGTTTATACACATATATATTCCCTTCTTACGCCTTTATATTCAGTTCTTACGCATATATATTCATTTCTTACACATATATGTTCAGTTCTTACACATATATATTCCGTTCTTACACGTACATATTCCGTTCTTACACATATATATTCCGTTCTTACACATATATATTTCGTTCTTACACATATATATTCCGTTCTTACACATATATATTCCGTTCTTACACGTACATTTTCCGTTCTTACACATATATATTCCGTTCTTACACATATATATTCCGTTCTTACGCATATATATTCATTTCTTACACATATATGTTCAGTTCTTACACATATATATTTCGTTCTTACACATATATATTCCGTTCTTACACATATATATTCCGTTCTTACACATATATATTCCGTTATTACACATATATATTCCGTTCTTACGCATATATATTCATTTCTTACACATATATGTTTAGTTCTTAAACATATATATTTCGTTTTTACACATATATATTCCGTTCTTACACGTATATATTCCGTTCTTACACTTACATGTATATATTCCGTTCTTACGCATATATATTCCGTTCTTACGCATATATATTCAGTTTCTTACACATATATATTCAGTTCTTACACATATGTATTCAGTTCTTACACATATATATTCAGTTCTTACACATATATATTCCGTTCTTACACATATATATTCCTTTCTTACGCATATATATATTCAGTTCTTACGCATATATATTCATTTCTTACAAATATATGTTCAGTTCTTACGCATATATATTCAGTTTTAAGCATATATATTTAGTTATTACACATATATATTCCGTTCTCACGCATATATATTCAGTTCTTACGCATATATATTCATTTCTTACACAAATGTTCAGTTCTTAGACATATATATTCCGTTCTTACACGTACATATTCCGTTCTTACACATATATATTCCGTTCTTACACATATATATTCCGTTCTTACACATATATATTCCGTTCTTACACGTACATATTCCGTTCTTACACATATATATTCCATTCTTACACATATATATTCCGTTCTTACTCATATATATTCCGTTCTTACGCATATATATTCAGTTCTTACGCATATATATTCATTTCTTACAAATATATATTCAGTTCTTACGCATATGTGTTCAGTTATTACGCATATATGTACAGTTCTTACGCATATATATTCCGTTCTAATGCATATATATTCCGTTCTTACACATATATATTCCGTTCTTACACGTATATATTCCGTTCTTACACGTATATATTACGTTCTTACACATATATATTCCGTTCCTTCACATATATATTCCGTTCTTACACGTATATATTCCGTCCTTACACGTATATTCCGTTCTGTCACATATATATCCCGTTCTTACACCTATATATTCCGTTATTACACGTATATATTCCGTTCTTACACATATATATATTCCGTTCTTTCACATATATATTCCGTTCTTACACCTATATATTCCGTTCTTACACGTATATATTCCGTTCTTACACTTATATATTCCGTTCTTACGCATATATATTCCGTTCTTACTCATATATATTCAGTTTCTTACACATATATATTTCGTTATTACACATATATATTCCGTTCTTACGCATATATATTCAGTTCTTACGCATATATATTCAGTTCTTACGCATATATATTCAGTTATTGCACATATATTCAGTTCTTACACATATATATTCAGCTCTTACGCATACATATTCAGTTCTTACGCATATATATTCAGTTTACGCATATATATTCAGTTTATACACATATATATTCCGTTCTTACGCATATATATTCTTTTCTTACACATATATGTTCAGTTCTTACACATATATATTCCGTTCTTACACGTACATATACCGTTCTGACACATATATATTCCATACTTACACATATATATTCCGTTCTTACACATATATATTCCGTTCTTACACATATATATTCCGTTATTACACTTACATATTCCGTTTTAACACATATATATTCCGTTCTTACACATATATATTCCGTTCTTACGCATATATATTCATTTCTTACACATATATGTTCAGTTCTTACACATATATATTTGGTTTTTACACATATATATTCCGTTCTTACACATATATATTCCGTTCTTACACATATATATTCCGTTCTTACACGTATATATTCCGTTCTTACACATATATATTCCGTTCTTACACATATATTCCGTTCTTACGCATATATATTCCGTTCTTTCGCATATATATTCAGTTTTACGCATATATATTCAGTTCTTACGCATATATATTCAGTTCTTACACATATATATGCAGTTCTTACACATATATATTCAGTTCTTACGCATATATATTCCGTTCTTACACATATATATTCCGTTCTTAAGCATATATATTCTTACACTTATATTCCGTTCTTACACATATATATTCCGTTCTTACACATATATTTTCAGTTCTTACGCATATATATTCAGTTCTTACGCATATATGTTCAGTTCTTACGCATATATATTCAGTTCTTAAGCATATATTCAGTTCTTACGCATATATATTCAGTTCTTACGCATATATGTTCAGTTATTACGCATATATGTTCAGTTCTTACGCATATTTATTCAGTTCTTACACATATATATTCCGTTCTTACACATATATATTCCGTACTTACACATATATATTCCGTTACTACGCATATATATTCAGTTCTTACGCATATATATTCAGTTCTTACGGATATATCTTCAGTTCTTAAGCATATATATTCAGTTCTTACACATATATATTCAGTTCTTACGCATATATATTCTTTTATTACACATATATGTTCAGTTCTTACACATATATATTCCGTTCTTACACGTACATATTCCGTTCTTACACATATATATTCCGTTCTTACACGTATATATTCCGTTCCTACACATATATATTCCGTTCTTACACATATATATTCCGTTCTTCCACGTACGTATTCCGTTTTAAGACATATATATTCCGTTCTTACACATATATATTCCGTTCTTACGCATATATTTTCATTTCTTTTACATATATGTTCAGTTCTTACACATATATATTTCGTTTTTACACATATATATTGCGTTCTTACACATATATATTCCGTTCTTACACATATATATTCCTTTCTTACACGTATATATTCCGTTCTTACACATATATATTCCGTTCTTACACATATACTCCGTTCTTACGCATATATATACCGTTCTTTCGTATATCTATTCAGTTTTACGCATATATTTTCATTTCTTACGCATATATATTCAGTTCTTACACATATATATTGAGTTTTTACACATATATATTCATTTCTTACGAATATATATTCCGTTCTTACACATATATATTCCGTTCTTACGCATATATATTCTTACACATATATTCCGTTCTTACACATATATATTCAGTTCCTACAAATATATATTCAGTTCTTACGCATATATATTCAGTTCTTACGCATATATATTCAGTTCTTACGAATATATATTCAGTTCTTACGTATATATATTCAGTTCTTACACACATATATTCAGTTATTACGCATATATATTCAGTTTTTACGCATATATATTCAGTTCTTACACATATATATTCCGTTCTTACACATATATATTCAGTTCTTACACATATATATTCCGTTTTTACACATATATATTCCGTTCTTACACATATATATTCTGTCCGTTCTTACACATATATATTCAGTTCTTACGCATATTTAATCCGTTCTCACACATATATATTCCGTTCTTAAGCAAATATATTCAGTTCTTACACATATATATTCAGTTCTTACACATATATATTCAGTTCTTACGCATATATATTCCGTTCTTACTCATATATATTCAGTTCTTACCCATATATATTCCGTTTTTACACATATATATTCCGTTCTTACACGTTTATATTCCGTTCTTACACATATATATTCCGTTCTTACACATATATATTCCGTTCTTACACATATAAATTCCTTTCTTACACATATATATTCCGTTCTTACACATATATATTCCGTTCTTACACATATACATTCCGTTCTTACACATATATATTCAGTTCTTACACATATATATTCACTTCTTACACATAAATATTCAGTTCTTACATATATATTCCGTTCTTACACATATATATACAGTTCTTACACGTACATATTCCGTACTTACACATATATATTCCGTTCTTACGCATATATATTCCGTTCTTACGCATATATATTCTGTTCTTACGCATATATATTCAGTTCTTACAAATATATATTCAGTTCTTACAGATATATATTCAGTTCTTACGCATATATATTCAGTTCCTACGCATATATATTCAGTTCTTACGCATAGATATTTATTTCTTACACATATATGTTCAATTCTTACACATATATATTCCGTTCTTACACGTATATATTCAGTTCTTACACGTATATATTCCGTCCTTACACATATATATTCCGTTCTTTCACATATATATTCCGTTCTTACACATATATATTCCGTTCTTACGCATATATATTCTTACACATATATTCCGTTCTAACACATATATATTCCGTTCTTACACATATATATTCCGTTCTTACACATACATGTTCCGTTCTTACACATATATATTCCGTTCTTACACATATATATTCCATTCTTGCACATATATATTCCGTTCTTACACATATATATTTCGTTCTTAAAACTATATATTCCA
Organism: Cyrtodaria siliqua; assembly: GCA_037043455.1. NCBI lineage: Eukaryota > Metazoa > Mollusca > Bivalvia > Adapedonta > Hiatellidae > Cyrtodaria > Cyrtodaria siliqua. Next base: position 17,718 of record JAWPHD010023867.1, read on the forward strand.
TTCTTACACATATATATTCACTTCTTATACATATATATTCCGTTCTTACACATATATATTCCGTTCTTACACATATATATTCCGTTCTTACACATATATATTCAGTTCTTACGCATATATATTCAGTTCTTACACATATATATTCCGTTCTTACACATATATTCCGTTCTTACACGTACATATTCCGTTATTACACATATATATTCCGTGTTTACACATATATATTCCGTTCTTACGCATATATATTCATTTCTTACACATATATGTTCAGTTCTTACACATATATATTTCGTTTTTACACATATATATTCCGTTCTTACACATATATATTCCGTTCTTACACATATATATTCCGTTATTACACATATATATTCCGTTCTTACGCATATATATTCATTTCTTACACATATATGTTCAGTTCTTACACATATATATTTCGTTTTTACACATATATATTCCGTTTTTACGCATATATATTCCGTCTTACACTTATATATTCCGTTCTTACACTTATATATTCCGTTCTTAGGCATATATATTCCGTTCTCACGCATATATATTCAGTTTCTTACACATATATATTCAGTTCTTACACATATATATTCAGTTCTTACACATATATATTCAGTTCTTACACATATATATTCCGTTCTTACACATATATATTCCGTTCTTACGCATATATATTCCGTTCTTACGCATATATATTCCGTTCTTACGCATATATATTCAGTTTCTTACACATATATATTCCGTTATTACACATATATATTCCGTTCTTACGCATATATATTTAGTTCTTACGCATATATATTCAGTTCTTACGCATATATATTCAGTTCTTACGCATATATATTCAGTTATTGCACATATATTCAGTTCTTACACATATATATTCCGTTCTTAGAAATATATTCCGTTCTTACGCATATATATTCCGTTCTTTCGCATATATATTCAGTTTTACGCATATATATTCAGTTCTTACGCATATATATTCAGTTCTTACACATATATATGCAGTTCTTACACATATATATTCAGTTCTTACGCATATATATTCCGTTCTTACACATATATATTCAGTTCTTACACATATATATTTCGTTCTTACACATATATATTCCGTTCTTACACATATATATTCCGTTCTTACACATATATATTCCGTTATGACACATATATATTCCGTTCTTACGCATATATATTCATTTCTTACACATATATGTTCAGTTCTTACACATATAGATTTCGTTTTTACACATATATATTCCGTTTTTACACATATATATTCCGTTCTTACACGTATATATTCCGTTCTTACACTTATATATTCCGTTCTTACGCATATATATTCCGTTCTTACGCATATATATTCAGTTTCTTACACATATATATTCAGTTCTTACACATATATATTCAGTTCTTACACATATATATTCAGTTCTTACACATATATATTCCGTTCTTACGCATATATATTCCGTTCTTACGCATATATATATTCAGTTCTTACGCATATATATTCATTTCTTACAAATATATGTTCAGTTCTTACGCATATATATTCAGTTTTACGCATATATATTCAGTTATTACACATATATATTCCGTTCTCACGCATAAATATTCAGTTCTTACGCATATATATTCATTTCTTACACAAATGTTCAGTTCTTACGCATATATATTTCGTTCTTACACATATATATTTCCGTTCTTACACATATATATTCCGTTTCTTACACATAAATATTTCGTTCTTACACATATATATTCCGTTCTTACACATATATATTCCGTTCTTACACGTACATATTCCGTTCTTACACATATATATTCCGTTCTTACACATATATATTCCGTTCTTACTCATATATATTCCGTTCTTACGCATATATATTCCGTTCTTACGCATATATATTCATTTCTTACAAATATATATTCAGTTCTTCCGCATATGTGTTCAGTTCTTACGCATATATGTACAGTTCTTACGCATATATATTCCGTTCTAATGCATATATATTCCGTTCTTACACATATATATTCCGTTCTTACACGTATATATTCCGTTCTTACACGTATATATTACGTTCTTACACATATATATTCCGTTCTTTCACATATATATTCCGTTCTTACACGTATATATTCCGTCCTTACACATATATTCCGTTCTTTCACATATATATCCCGTTCTTACACCTATATATTCCGTTCTTACACGTATATATTCCGTTCTTACACATATATATTCCGTTCTTTCACATATATATTCCGTTCTTACACCTATATATTCCGTTCTTACACGTATATATTCCGTTCTTACACTTATATATTCCGTTCTTACGCATATATATTCCGTTCTTACGCACATATATTCAGTTTCTTACACATATATATTCCGTTATTACACATATATATTCCGTTTTTAGGCATATATATTTAGTTCTTACGCATATAAATTCAGTCTTACGCATATATATTCAGTTCTTACGCATATATATTCAGTTATAGCACATATATTCAGTTCTTACACATATATATTCCGTTCTTACACATATATTCCGTTCTTACGCATATATATTCCGTTCTTTCGCATATATATTCAGTTTTACGCATATATATTCAGTTCTTACGCATATATATTCAGTTCTTACACATATATATGCAGTTCTTACACATATATATTCAGTTCTTACGCATATATATTCCGTTCTTACACATATATATTCAGTTCTTACGCATATATATTCAGTTCTTACATATATATATTCACTTCTTACACATATATAGTCAGTTCTTACACATATATATTCCGTTCTTACACATATATTCACATATATATTCCGTTCTTACACATATATATTCCGTTCTTACACGTACATATTCCGTTCTTACACATATATATTCCGTTCTTACACATATGTATTCCGTTCTTACGCATATATATTCAGTTCTTACACATATATATTCAGTTCTTACACATATATTCACTTCTTACACATATATATTCTGTTCTTACACATATATATTCCGTTCTTACACATATATATTCCGTTCTTACGCATATATATTCAGTTCTTACGCATATATATTCAGTTCTTACGCATATATATTCAGTTTTACGCATATATATTCAGTTCTGACTCATATATATTCAGTTCTAACGCAT
>JAWPHD010023868.1:0-20894 GCA_037043455.1 Cyrtodaria siliqua
TATACAAGTAGTTGTACAGTATATAAGGAGTTTTTTTACAGTATATAAGGAGTTGTATACAGTATATATAGAAATGAATTAAGACGAACAAGGTGCACAACTCAATTAAAACATTGTATATTTCATTTCAGTTGGATGAAACGAAAGGAGTTGCGCACACAAAAATGCATTCACTCAATACAGTATATAAGATATAGTTTTAAACCAAGTCGTTAAATCATTAACTTAAGATTAACTTAAGGTCATATCTCTGATGTTATATCTCTGATGTTTATTATCCATTATTAGCGGTTTTTGAATTCATCCAAGCTTTCATTGATATTATATGCATTTTGATAAAGATCGGATGCAAAATGAAGGTGCTAGCCTGTTGACAAGGCAAAACAAAGCATTTTATCATTAAATCAATAGCCATAACTCTGGTGTTTAATAACCGATACAGGTGATTTTCAAACTCATCCAAGTTTTCATTGATATTAAGACTCTGGTCAAGTTTGGTAAAGATCGGATTCAAAAGTAAGGAGCTAGGGTGTTGACAACATATAGCATTTTTTCATTAAATCAAGGGCAATAACTCTTGTGTTTATTATCCGATACTGGTGTTTTTCGAACTCTTCAGAGCTTTCATAGATATTAAGACTCTGGCCAAGTTTGATAAATATCGGATGCCAAGTTGGATAAATATCGGTTGCAAAAGGAAGTTGATAGGTTGTGACAAGGCAAATACAACATTTTTCATTGAATCACGGGCCATAACTCTGATGTTTATTATCCGATACTGGCGCTTTTCAAACTCGTCCAAGTTTTCACTGAAATTAAGACTCTGGCCAAGATCGGATGCAAATTGTAGGCGCCAAAGTGTTGTCAATGCAAATTATAGCATTTTTCATTGAATCAATACGTACTCTGATGTTTATTAGATATTGGTGGTTTTCGAACTCGTCGAGCTTTCATTGATATTATGACATTGGTTAAGTTAAGAACAGATGCCAAATGAAGGCACTAGAGTGTTGATGAGGCAAACTATAGCACATAACTCTGATGTTTATTTTCTGATACTGGTGATTTTCGAACTCGTCTAACCTTTCATTGATATTACGACTCTGGCCAAGTTTGGTAAAGATCGGATATAAACGTAAGGTTCTAGAGTGTTGAAAAGGCAAACTACAGCATTTTTCATTAAATCAAGGACCATAACTCTGTCAGAAATGTATTATCCAATATTGATGGTTTTCCAACTCGTCCGCGCTCTTATGGGTATTTATTAAGACTGTCCATGTTTGAAAAATATCACATGTAAAATGAAGGTGCTAGAGTGTTGACATCAAAAGGTTAACGGAGGCTTTTTTCTTGCTTTTTTCTTGCTTTTTTGTATGGTGTTTTACGTCATTTTCAACACACGTAAGGTTATATATGAGGTCGATTTTTTTATTTTTTTATATACCATGTCATAAGCCCTAATAGTTTGACCGGTAGAGCTAAAAATCGAAATAATGACGGGACGGACAAACGGAAATACACAGCCGCATTATGGCGTCTGCTTTAGACAAATTCAATAACAAGACCTCGGTCTGAGGGTGTCTCGCCTCGCGGCAAATGAAATATTTTATTAAATTTATGCTTAAATTTAATGATGTCCACCAAAGATGACCAAGTATCAAACAAATAAAAGCGAGGCAATCATAAGAAGTTAAGTTACTGCGGTTAAGTGGTTTAACCAGGGTGTAGTTTTGAGAAAATAACGCAAAATATGGCCAACAATACATATGACCAAGTATCAGACATAAAGTGAGACAATCACATAAAGTTAACTGAGGTTAAGTTTGGGGAAAATAACACAAAATATGACCCTGACCTTGGAATTTGTTGTCGTTCAGCGATGTCCACCAATGCCAACAATACATATGACCAAGTATCAAACATAAAGTGAGACAATCACATAAAGTTAACTAAGGTTAAGTTACCTAACCAAGGTTAAGTTTGGGGAAAATAACGCAAAATATGACCTTGGTAATTTTTGTCGTTCAGTGATGTTCACCAATCCCAACAATGCTCACGACCAAGTATCAAACAAAGAATTGAATTGGGTTTTAAGGCGTACCAACACATGAAAGGTTATATGGCGCCTAACAGGCATGAACATGCCAGGCTCATTCTCCATGTACATCGAGATAAAATATGGAGAATGGGCCTAGGACCTTCTCACCCTGAACTGCAGAGTTGCTGCAAATTCTATTGTAGACACTCCATTTAAGCTGGAGCCATGTTTATTGTTTTTCTGCCACTGCTCTTAGTGATGTGAGCGAGATGGCACCTGAAACTGATGAAGACCTTTAATGAGCATGAACAAAAAATGACAAAATGAATATGAATGGTGGGTCCTACCCCTCTGCATGTGACGGTGTGTTTGCAGTGGTTGTATTCTACCCCGGCAACCATACGGGGGGCAAACAAAGAAAATAAATTTATCAGGAAAAGTCAAACTGATGTTTAGGGTAAATAATGCAAAACATGACCTTGTCCTTGGTATTTTTTTGTCGTTCAGCGATGTCCACCAATGCGAACAGTACTATGACCAATTATCAAAGACATAAAGTGAGGCAATCGCATAAAGTTAACTGAGGTTAAGTTACCTAAACAAGCTTAAGTTACCTAACCAAGGTTAAGCAAAATATGACCTTGACCTTGGTTATTTTTGTCGTTCAATGGAAATCAAAATGATTTTCGACAAGGACCAACGTCAAGTCATGCTGATCATTTTAGAAAAAGTCCGATATCAATATCACTTATAGTTTTCAAGAAGTAATCGCTACAAACTTGTTTTTTAAAACTCTATTTTTAGCTTTGGCGGCCATCTTGAATTTTATATCAACATGCGTTTTTGCTAGGATCAACTAGGAATCTTTATGTGAGGAAGCTATCCAGCTGGCTTGCATGACGTCGGTGGTTCTACCCAGGTTCCCGCCCGTGCACGAAAATTGCCCGGAGGGGCATCTGGGGTCTTCCTCCACCAGTAGAAGCTGGAAAGTCGCCATATGACAGCTGTTGGTGCGACTATAAAATCCAATTCAATTCAATTCAATTCAAAAACCCGGCTAGTAATATGACCTGAACACCTGGATCGAGTTTTGTAGTGTAATTTTGCCGTTATTTGGCGGGTTAGTTACGCTTCTCATCGTCTTGTTGAGATAGATACTTGTATATTAAGTTTAATAAAAATATCCAATTCCATTTTAACGTTACTGAGAATAACAGTCAAACCCAAATCATGGCCCTGACCTGTGATGTACGTACCTGAATTTAGAAGGCGACGCACCCTCTTGTTACGATACACAATTTAATAGTAAATCTCTCAGGACTGACACTATTCCAGATCTATGGAAGATGGCTAACGTTGCCCCTGTCTTTAAGAAGGGCCCCAAAACTGACCCTGCGAACTATCGCCCCATTTCCCTAACATGTATTCTGTGCAAGATTCTTGGGCACATTGTCTCTTCCAGTATCACTAAACATCTCAATAATTCAAATCTCTTTTATGAACTGCAGCATGGTTTCAGCGGGAAAAGATTCTGGCAAACACAACTTCTTATGCTTGTTGACGACCAGCTAGAAGCACTAAATCTCAAGAGTCAAGCTGACCTCATTCTTTTAGACCTTAGTAAAGCCTTCGACACGGTAAACCATGAACTGCTCCTCTATAAACTCCATTTCTATAGCATTAGACGGGAAACTCTTTGAATTATTCATGGGTCAAATGTTTCTTAGACAATAGATCTCAGTCAGTTGTAATAAACGGCTCCAAGTCATATCCTATTCCTGTTTCTTCTGGAGTCCCTCAGGGCTCTGTACTGGGACCACTATTATCCCTAATCTTCATAAACGATCTACCTGATCATGTCACTTCCTATAAAGTCCGATTTGCAGATGATACCGCCATCTCTGTCTCTGTCTGTCTGTCTGTCTGTCTGTCTCTCCAACATGACCTAGATCAGCCAGAAAAGTGCGAAACCAAGTGCGACATGAAATTCAACTAAATGCAAACATGTAACTTGTTACCTTCATAATACAGAACTACATTCATAATACACAACTACAATCAGCCAAATATCTGGGAGTTGAAATATCAAATGACCTATCCCGGAATAAATATCGATTAATTAACAAACAAGAGGTCAATGACCTTGAAGCTCTACTGATTGATTTTGATTTCAGGAAGTAGTCGCTACAAACTTGTTTTTTGAAATTTTGCTAGGATCAATTAGACATCAAGAGCAACATTCCTGTGAAGTTTAATGAAAATCCGTCAATTAGTTTCAGAGGAGTAGTCGCTACAAGTTTTCATTATATAACTCTATGTAAACAAAGATGGCCGCTGACAGCCATGTTTAACATCGAATCAAAACGATTTTTGACAAGGACCAACATCATGTCATGCTGATCATTTTAGAAAAAGTCCCATATCAATATCACTTATAGTTTTCAAGAAGTAGTCGCTACAATCTTGTTTTTTTGAAAATCTATTTTTTGCCATGGTGGCCATCTTGGATTTCACATCAACATGAATTTTTGCTAGGATCAACTAGACTTCATGGGCAACATTTCTGTAAAGTTTCATGAAAATCCATTCAGTAGTTTCAGAGGAGTAGTCGCTACAAAAAAAGTTTACGGACGGACAGACAGACGGACGTACACAAAATCAGGCGTTGTGTGACTCAAAACTTGTGTCGGTTTTTTGTGTGTACATTCGTATTTTGTGTGACTGTTTTTTACATCTTGTGTGTCGTTTTTACCATTTGGACACATTTTAGTCACACAAGCTCCTCTCCCCTTGTGTGACTGCAATTTTTTATTGCTTTAAATGAAGAATTAGACTATTTCCTGCGCATAGAGACATACTTGCTTGTGTGTCAGTCACACAAGAAAAAAAAAGTCACACAAGTATACTTTATACACAAAAAAAGACACACAAGGCCCTCCTGTGAACTCGGACGGACAGACAGACGAACGAAGGACACCGCACCACGGATAAGCTCTGCTGATCTCTGATCAGTAGAGCTAAAATGCAAACCAAGCACTACGCTTTCTCAGACGAAATATTAAATTTCATTCAGAAAAACTCAAATCCCCAGCTTGAATACTGCTCCCCTATCTGGTCCCCGTACACTGAATCATGCAGGTATCAGAGACGAGCTGCTCGCTGGAAAAAACGCGAACCTCACCTCTAGTGTCACAGACATGTTGATCGCCATTACAACAGTCTTGACCTTCGTCGCATTGACCAAAGACTGGTCATGTTTTATAACATCACCCATCATCTTGTAGCAATCCCTCCGGAAGACTATCTTGTACTAAATACAAGACCCAGTCGATCACATCCAATGGCATACCATCAGATCCAGACAGCCAGGGATTACTAGAAGTATTCCTTCTTCCCGCGGACTGTTGTCCACTGGAATTCACAGCCCTCTAGCATAGTGGCTATTGAACAAGTCTCTCCTTAGAAACCTGCCCTGTTTTTATCTTTTTAACACACCCTGTACATTATCTCACTGTATTGTTTTATCTTTTATTTTCTTACTAAGGGGTTAGACTAAATGAAAGATAGATAGATAATAGTTTCCTGTTGACTATATTTTGAAGCTAGATTGTTATAGCAACAGCATCTTGGCATCAAACAGAAATATTTGAAGAAAATAAACCCGCTCTATTCCTGTCTTTGACGTTTTTAAATGTTCTGCACATTATAGTTTATAATTGTTTACAAGCCACCTGTGACTTTATGAAATAACGTATTATCTTTATTTTATTACCATCAAACAAGCGAGTATGCAACCAATCTTTTGAGGGATTGGTTTTAATTAAGTACATGTTCGGCGTAATGAACATGAGACTATTGTTCAGTATTGATCGACGTAGCCATAATTAAACTTTCACAAGCACAGGGTATCAATTATTTCACAGATTTGAAAAAGGCCACCTTCTCTACGGTATCTTGTTTATACTGGTTAGCATCTGCACTCTTAAATTGTAGACAAATATAATAAAATGATGATTATCATTGAAAGAATGAATGACTGGTGTTTTACGGCACGTCGCCACACAAATAGGTCATATTGTGCGCACAAACGTATTGACAGAACAGAACAGAACATCAGGACAATCAAGGGCCACATCTCTGTTTTTCTGCTCAAATTGGTCTGGTACAGTTTGGTAAAGATCAGATGAAAAATGAAATCCTTATCGCCTTAACGAGGCAAAATACAGCATTTTTTAATTAAATCAAGGGCCATAACTTCGGTGTTCTGATCCGATTTGGCTGGTTTTCGAACTTGTCCAAGAATTCATTAATATTAGTAATCCGGTAAAGTTTGGTAAAGATCGGATGATAAATGAAGGCCATACCGTTTTAACAAGGCAAGATATAGCAATTTCAACTAAATCAAGGGCCATAACTCCGCTGTTACTGGTTCGATCTAGCTGGTTTTCAAATTTTCCGAGCTTTCATTGGTATTAACAATCTGGTAAAGTTTGGTAAAGAACAGACGAAAAGTGAATGCTCCATCGTCTTAACGAGGCAAAATATAGCATTTTTAACTAAATCAAGGTCCATAACTCCGCTGTTAATGATCCGATCTGGCTTTTTTTCGGCGTTGTTCAAGCTTTAATGGATATTAACAATCTGATAAAGTTTGGTAAAGATCGGATGAAAAATGAAGGTGCTATCGTCTTAATGAGGCAGAATATAGCGTTTTTAACTAAATCAAGGGCCATAACTCCGCTGTTACTAGTCTGATACGGCTGGTTTTTGAACTGGTCCAAGCTTCCATTGATATTAACAATCTGCTAAAGATTGGATGAAAAATGATGGCCCTATCGTCTTGAGGGTTGGAGGGAGTGGGGGCGTGGGTGGAGGAGGGAGCCCATGCCCCAATATGGGTGAAGTATGAATAAGATGCATAATGCTATAAGAAATCCAAAACCAAAATTATAGATACATACATGCTTACATGCAAACCTAGATCTGCCTTTATTGCATATTCTATGGGCTTCCATGGGAGCCCAGAATTTGCAGAATAGAAAATTACCTAGGCAAACCTTTACAACATACTATAAGGAAACCAATTCCCAAATTTAGTTCAGCTAGGACAAGAAATGTAAGAGATATAGACCTGTAAACACAGCGTACACACAAAATTTGATGTGAAATAGACACATTTTAAGGAATTTTCAGAATTTGGGTTCCATGGGAGCCCAGGTGTTACAGGAACCAAAATTTCTTAAGCAGCCCTTAAGATAATGCTATAAGGAAGCTTATGGCCAAATTTGGTTGCGTTAGGGTAAGAGATATAGACTTGTAAACACAGTTTACGTGCAAAATATGATGTGAAATTGGTCATATTTTATGGGCTATCATAATTTGGGTTCCATGGGTTACAGAAACCGAAATTGCTTATGCAGCCCTTAAGATAATTCTAGAAGGAAGCCCATGGCCAAATTTGATTGTGCTAGGATAAGAAATGTAAGAGATATAGACTTATATACACAGCTTACACGCAAACCTTGATGTGGGACGCCGGAGTGATAACATAAGCTCTCTTATTCTTTGAATAGTCGAGCTAAAAATATTCTTACTTTAATGACTAATAAATACTTCAAGATTGCCATGTGTCATTTAAATAGGACTAAAAAATAGCACAGTCATCCTTAAAGATAGGTAGTCATCCTTAAAGATAGGTACAGTCATCCTTAAAGATAGGTACAGTCATCCTTAAAAAATAGCAGTCATCCTTAAATATAGGTACAGTCATCCTTAAAGATAGGTAGTCATCCTTAAAGATAGGTACAGTCATCCTTAAAGATAGGTAGTCATCCTTAAAGATAGGTACAGTCATCCTTAAAGATAGGTACAGTCATCCTTAAATATAGGTAGTCATCCTTAAAGATAGGTACAGTCATCCTTAAAGATAAGAACAGTCATCCTTAAAACATAGCACAGTCATCCTTAAAGATAGGTACAGTCATCCTTAAAGATAGGTACAGTCATCCTTAAAGATAGGTAGTCATCCTTAAAGATAGGTACAGTCATCCTTAAAGATAAGAACAGTCATCCTTAAAACATAGTAGTCATCCTTAAAGATAGGTACAGTCATCCTTAAAGATAGGTACAGTCATCCTTAAAGATAGGTAGTCATCCTTAAAGATAGGTACAGTCATCCTTAAAATTAAAAAAATTGAATTGAATTGGGGTTTTAAGCGCAGTCATCCTTAAAAATTAGCACAGTCATCCTTAAAGATAGGTACAGTCATCCTTAAAGATAGGTACATTCATCCTTAAAGATAAGAACAGTCATCCTTAAAGATAGGTACAGTCATCCTTAAATATAGGTAGTCATCCTTAAAGACAGGTACAGTCATCCTTAAAGATAAGAACAGTCATCCTTAAAGATAGGTACAGTCATCCTTAAAGATAGGTAGTCAACCTTAAAGATAGGTACAGTCATCCTTAAAGATAAGAACAGTCGTCCTTAAAGATAGGTACAGTCATCCTTAAAGATAGGTACAGTCATCCTTAAAGATAAGTACAGTCATCCTTAAAGATAAGAACAGTCGTCCTTAACAATTAGCACAGTCATCCTTAAAGATAGGAACAGTCATCCATAAATATAGGTAGTCATCCTTAAAGATAGGTACAGTCATCCTTAAAGATAGGTACAGTCATCCTTGAAGATAAGAACAGTCATCCTTAAAAAATAGCACAGTCATCCTTAAAGATAGGTAAAGTCATCCTTAAAGATAGATACAGTCATCCTTAAAGATAGGTACAGTCATCCTTAAAGATATGTACAGTCATCCTTAAAGATAGGTAGTTATCCTTAAAGATAGGTACAGTCATCCTTAAAGATAAGAACATCCTTAAAAGTTAGCACAGTCATCCTTAAAGACAGGTACAGTCATCCTTAAAGATAGGTACAGTCATCCTTAAATATAGGTAGTCATCCTTAAAGATAGGTACAGTCATCCTTAAAGATAGGTACAGTCATCCTTAAATATAGGTAGTCATCCTTAAAGATAGGTACAGTCATCCTTAAAGATAAGAACAGTCATCCTTAAAACATAGCACAGTCATCCTTAAAGATAGGTACAGTCATCCTTAAAGATAGGTACAGTCATCCTTAAAGAAGGTAGTCATCCTTAAAGATAGGTACAGTCATCCCTCTTAAAATTAAGAATTGAATTGAATTGGGGTTTTAAGCGCAGTCATCTCCTTAAAAATTAGCACAGTCATCCTTAAATATAGGTACAGTCATCCTTAAAGATAGGTAGTCATCCTTAAAGATAGGTACAGTCATCCTTAAAGATAGGTAGTCATCCTTAAAGATAGGTACAGTCATCCTTAAAGATAGGTACAGTCATCCTTAAATATAGGTAGTCATCCTTAAAGATAGGTACAGTCATCCTTAAAGATAAGAACAGTCATCCTTAAAACATAGCACAGTCATCCTTAAAGATAGGTACAGTCATCCTTAAAGATAGGTAGTCATCCTTAAAGATAGGTACAGTCATCCTTAAAGATACGAACAGTCATCCTTAAAACATAGTAGTCATCCTTAAAGATAGGTACAAGTCATCCTTAAAGATAGGTACAGTCATCCTTAAAAGATAGGTAGTCATCCTTAAAGATATAGGTACAGTCATCCTTAAAAATTAAAAAATTTGAATTGAATTGGTGGTTTTAAGCGCAGTCATCCTTAAAAATTAGCACAGTCATCCTTAAAGATAGGTACAGTCATCCTTAAAGATAGGTACATTCATCCTTAAAGATAAGAACAGTCATCCTTAAAGATAGGTACAGTCATCCTTAAATATAGGTAGTCATCCTTAAAGACAGGTACAGTCATCCTTAAAGATAAGAACAGTCGTCCTTAAATATAGGTACAGTCATCCTTAAAGATAGGTAGTCAACCTTAAAGATAGGTACAGTCATCCTTAAAGATAAGAACAGTCGTCCTTAAAAGATAGGTACAGTCATCCTTAAAGATAGGTACAGTCATCCTTAAAGATAAGTACAGTCATCCTTAAAGATAAGAACAGTCGTCCTTAAAAATTAGCACAGTCATCCTTAAAGATAGGAACAGTCATCCTTAAATATAGGTAGTCATCCTTAAAGATAGGTACAGTCATCCTTAAAGATAGGTACAGTCATCCTTGAAGATAAGAACAGTCATCCTTAAAAAATAGCACAGTCATCCTTAAAGATAGGTACAGTCATCCTTAAAGATAGATACAGTCATCCTTAAAGATAGGTACAGTCATCCTTAAAGATATGTACAGTCATCCTTAAAGATAGGTAGTTATCCTTAAAGATAGGTACAGTCATCCTTAAAGATAAGAACATCCTTAAAATTTAGCACAGTCATCCTTAAAGACAGGTACAGTCATCCTTAAAGATAGGTACAGTCATCCTTAAATATAGGTAGTCATCCTTAAAGATAGGTACAGTCATCCTTAAAGATAGGTACAGTCATCCTTAAATAAAGGTAGTCATCCTTAAAGATAGGTACAGTCATCCTTAAAGATAAGAACAGTCATCCTTAAAACATAGCACAGTCATCCTTAAAGATAGGTACAGTCATCCTTAAAGATAGGTACAGTCATCCTTAAAATTAAGAATTGAATTGAATTGGGGTTTTAAGCGCAGTCATCCTTAAAAATTAGCACAGTCATCCTTAAAGATAGGTACAGTCATCCTTAAAGATAGGTACATTCATCCTTAAAGATAAGAACAGTCATCCTTAAAGATAGGTACAGTCATCCTTAAATATAGGTAGTCATCCTTAAAGACAGGTACAGTCATCCTTAAAGATAAGAACAGTCATCCTTAAAGATAGGTACAGTCATCCTTAAAGATAGGTAGTCAACCTTAAAGATAGGTACAGTCATCCTTAAAGATAAGAACAGTCGTCCTTAAAGATAGGTACAGTCATCCTTAAAGATAGGTACAGTCATCCTTAAAGATAAGTACAGTCATCCTTAAAGATAAGAACAGTCGTCCTTAAAAATTAGCACAGTCATCCTTAAAGATAGGTACAGTCATCCTTAAATATAGGTAGTCATCCTTAAAGATAGGTACAGTCATCCTTAAAGATAGGTACAGTCATCCTTGAAGATAAGAAGTCATCCTTAAAAAATAGCACAGTCATCCTTAAAGATAGGTACAGTCATCCTTAAAGATAGATACAGTCATCCTTAAAGATAGGTACAGTCATCCTTAAAGATAGGTACAGTCATCCTTAAAGATAGGTAGTCATCCTTAAAGATAGGTACAGTCATCCTTAAATATAAGAACATCCTTAAAATTTAGCACAGTCATCCTTAAAGACAGGTACAGTCATCCTTAAAGATAGGTACAGTCATCCTTAAATATAGGTAGTCATCCTTAAAGATAGGTACAGTCATCCTTGAAGATAAGAACAGTCATCCTTAAAAAATAGCACAGTCATCCTTAAAGATAGGTACAGTCATCCTTAAAGATAGATACAGTCATCCTTAAAGATATGTACAGTCATCCTTAAAGATAGGTACAGTCATCCTTAAAGATAAGAACATCCTTAAAATTTAGCACAGTCATCCTTAAAGATATGTACAGTCATCCTTAAAGATAGGTAGTCATCTTTAAAGATAGGTACAGTCATCCTTAACGATAGGTACAGTCATCCTTAAAGATAGGTAGTCATCCTTAAAGATAGGTACAGTCATCCTTAAAGATAAGAACAGTCATCCTTAAAGATAGGTAGTCATCCTTAACGATAGGTACAGTCAACCTTAAAGATAGGTAGTCATCCTTAAAGATAGGTAGTCATCCTTAAAGATAGGTACAGTCATCCTTAAAGATAAGTACAGTCATCCTTAAAGATAAGAACAGTCATCCTTAAAAATTAGCACAGTCATCCTTAAAGATAGGTAGTCATCTTTAAAGATAGGTACAGTCATCCTTAAAGATAGGTAGTCATCCTTAAAGATAGGTACAGTCATCCTTAAAGACAGGTACAGTCATCCTTAACGATAATAACAGTCATCCTTAAAGATAGGTAGTCATCCTTAAAGATAGGTACAGTCATCCTTAACGATAATTAGTCATCCTTAAAGATAGGTAGTCATCCTTAAAGATAGGTACAGTCATCCTTAAAGATAAGAACAGTCATCCTTAAAGATAGGTAGTCATCCTTAAAGATAGGTACAGTCATCCTTAAAGATAAGAACAGTCATCCTTAAAAATTAGCACAGTCATCCTTAAAGATAGGTAGTCATCTTAAATATCTGTATAGTCATCCTTAAAGATTGGTACAGTCATCCTTAAAGATAGGTAGTCATCCTTAAAGATAGGTAGTCATCCTTAAAGATAGGTAGTCATCCTTAAAGACGGCAGGCCATGTGTTAAATGTCGAATCAAAAAATAATTTTCGACAAGGACCAACACCATGCCATGCTGATCATTTAGAAAAAGTCCCATATCAATATCACTTTCAGTTTTCAAGAAGTAGTCGTTATAAACTTGTTTTTTTTAAATCTATTTTTAGCCGTGGCGGCCATCTTCCAATTTTCGGCCGACCTGAAATTTTGCTAGGATCAACTAGACATCAAGAGCAACATTCCTGTGAAGTTTCATGATAATCCATGAAGTAGTTTCACAAATTTTAACTATACAAACTCTATGTAAACAAAGATGGCAGTTGGCGGGCAAGTTTAATGTCGAATCAAAATAACTTTCGACAAGGATCAACATCATGTCATGTTGATCATTTTAGAAAAAGTCCCATATCAATATCACTTATAGTTTCAAGAAGTAGTCGCTACAAACTTGTGTTTTTTAAAAATATATTTTTAGCTTCCATCTGGGATTTCGCATCAACTAGACATCATGGGCAACATTCCTGTAAAATTTCATGAAAATCCATCCAGTAGTTTCAGAGGAGTAGTCGCTACAAACAATTTTTTACGTACAGACGGACGACGCACCACGGCATAAGCTCTGCTGATCTGATCAGTAGAGCTAAAAACAAATAACGTTGCATAAATATATACTTGTATCCACAATGCTGTGTGCCAGTAAAACATTTACCATTGTATTATATAAATCAAACTGAACATATTGCTTTCTGTAATATATTTCAAACGAATAAATTACAACACAATGATACCATTATATGTTTCTATTTAAAATACGCTTATAAAACTCTGTTTTCAATCTTTAATATTGTATTACAAATACTGAATACATTCTTTCATAACACCAATAAATCCACCTGCACTTCAGACATGCCAATATCATCAACTGGAATATCATGCTTTGTTCTTTGAGGCGGAGCCGAGACCTTAAACTACTGAAGTATTATTGTATAATGTCAAGGATTATCCTGAATAAAAAACTGGGTCAATGGAAATGTCCTTGAACAAAACAAAAGTAGCAAACATAATTTAAAGGGACACATTGCATTTTTGACTAAATTTGTGCAGACGGTTAGATTTTCTACATAACATTTTTTCAATCCTTATAATATTACTTAAAAGGATAGTTCAAATTGTTTCTGCATATTTCTTCATGGTGACTGTATTGCAGCAGTAATATATTTAAACATATTGTAGAATATTGAACTGAATTGGGTTTTAAGACGCACCAACACATGAAAGGTTATATGGCGCCTAACAGGAATGAACATGTCAGGCTCATCCTCCACGTACATCGAGATAAAATATTGAGAATGAGCTCAGAACCTTCGCACCCTGAACTGCAGTTGCTGCAAATTCTATTGTAGACACTCCATTTATGCTGGAGCCACGTTACAGTTTTTCTGCCACTGCTCTAGTGATACGAGCGAGATGGCACCTGAAACACTATGCCAAATAAATATTTGTGTACTTTTTTTTTTGAACCGTAATCAACGGCCCGTTTATTGAATATATATATGTATAACAGTAACAAACATACAATATATGAAATGTGTCTTCACATGCCATCTTATTTCGTGTTTTTATTTTAAGCCATATAATATAAACAAAAATATATAACAACCATGGTATTCATTCATTCATGCATTTATATATTTGCCATAGTCAATGACCAGTTTAATGAATATGACACTATTATCACACATGATAAGTAACATATTTATAAAATGATACCATTTGACTGAATCAAACTTCTTTCGGTGTCTTCTGTGTATTAAGCACACTAAAACACCTCATATCATATATATATATCTGTGATACACATACTATTATATAATTGTATCAAATTGTACATGAATGTATTTTTAACATCATTGTAAACATAACCTTCTTCTTTTATGCTATTTAACCGCCACATACATGAATTTAAACAAGAAATAACTTTAAAAAAGATAGTCGGCGCGTTTGGGGAAGCACAATGTATAAGTGATTGATGGTCTTGAAGCAAAATAATTTTAATAGCGGAATGTAAGGTAGAGAGTAGAGCAATATAACATTTTCTATCGTTATTCTGATAAAATCTGACACATCAGTGCCAATGTGGGGAATTTGAACAAAACAAGTTAGTGCCTTCCATTACGGAAAGCCATTGTTAAAATATTCAAAGGGCCATAACCCTGAAAACAAGAGGCCCAAGAGGGCCTGTGGACGCTCTACTTGCTAACATGGCTCTTATAATATCAATGAAGCGAGTGACTGCTATTTATGTTTTCTTAAAAGTTTCGAGCAAAACACAGCTTTTTAACTAAATCAAGGGTCGTAACTAAAGAATCTGGTAAAGTTTGATAACGATCAGATGAAAAATGAAGGCCCTACCGTATTAACGAGGCAAAATATAGCATTTTTAACTAAATCAAGAGCCATAACTCCTCTGTGACTGGTTTTCGAACTTGTCCAAGCTTTCATTGATATTAACAATCTGTGCAAGTTTGGTAAAGATTAAATAATAAATGAAGGTCCTAGAGTGTTCACAAGGCTTAATATGGCATTTTACAGCAAAACAAGAGCCATAACTCCGTTGAAATTATTTCGATCTTGCCGGTTTTTGAACTTGTTCGAGCTTTCATTGATATAAAGACACTGGCAAAGTTAAGTAAAGATTCGATTAATATTGAAGGCCCTAGAGTGTTCACAAGGCAGAAAATAGCATTTTTCAGAAAAAACAAGGGCCATAACTCCGGTGTTAATGATCCGATTTAGCTGGTTTTCAAACTTGTTCGAACTTTCATTGAAATTAACAATCTGTGCAAGTTTGGTAAAGATCAAATAATAAATGAACGTACTAGAGTGTTCACAAGGCAGAAAATGCCATTTTTCAGAAAAAACACGGGCCATAACTCTGGTGTTACTGACCCAATTCAGCTGATTTTCGAACTTGTTCAAGCTATAATTGGTATTAACAATCTGTGCAAGTTTGGTAACGATCAAATAATAAATGAAGGTGCTAGAGTGTTCACAAGGCAGAAAATAGAAATTTTCAGAAAAAACAAGGGCCATAACTCCGGTGAAATTATTCCGATCTGGCTGGTTTTCGAACTTGTCCGAGCTTTCATTGATATTAACAATCTGTCGAAGTTTGGTAAAGATCAAATAATAAAATGAAGGTGCTAGCGTGTTCACAAGGCAGAAAATGCAATTTTTCAGAAAAAACAAGGGCCATAACTCTGGTGTTACTGATCCGATTTGGCTGGTTTTAGAACTTGTCCGAGCTTTCATTGATATTAACAATCTTTGCAAGTTTGGTAAAGATCAAATAATAAATGCAGGTGCTAGAGCGTTCACAAGGCAGAAAATACAAGGGCAATAACTCAAGTGTTACTGATCCGATTTGGCTGGTTTTCGAACTTGTCCGAGCTTTCATTGATATTAACAATATGTGCAAGTTTGGTAAAGATCAAATAATAAATGAAGGTGCTAGTGTTCACAAGGCTTAATATGGCATTTTTCAGCAAAACAAGGGCCATAACTCCGGTGAAATTATTCCGATCTGGCTGGTTTTCGACCTTGTCCGAGCTTTCATTGATATTAACAACCTGTTAAAGTTTATTAAAGATTGAATGAAAAATGAAGACCCTATTGTGGTAACAAGACAAAAGTTAACGACGGACGACGGACAACTCGCCATCCCATAAGCTCTGCTGGCCTTCGGCCAGTAGAGCTAACAAGAGGCCTACTATGGCCTGAATCGATATACTGGCAAAGTGTACTCTGTTAGATGATGCAGCATGCAAAATATCAAAGCTCTAACCTTGTGGTTTCAAAAAGAAGGTTTTTAAATGTATTTCCTAATATTTCTATGTTAAACTTTTGACCCCCGGTGTGGGGCTTATTCTGACCCCAGGGTCACCATTTGTACAACTTGGGTAAAGGACTGCTATATGATGCTACATGCAAAATATCAAAGCTGTAGCCCTTGTAATTTCAGAGAAGCAGATTTTTAAATGTATTAATAAATTTAAATGAAAAGAATATTTAGGTCACCATTTGAACTTGGTAGAGGACCACTAGATGATGATATATACATAATATCTAAGCTCTAGCCCGTGTGGTTTTGGAGAAGAACACATCCAGGCACCTTGAAAAATCACGTGACTAGGAAATCACGGTGATACGTAATTTTTTAATAGAGTTCCATTACCATGTAAAATTAACGCACTTTGCAAGAAAACAGAATAATTTATTTGCAATTGAAGCATTTCTATTCCTTTCTTCATCTTTTCCAGTCACGATTGAAGTACAGCGTAACAAATCACCCAAAGATATACCATTTATCAACAATTATATTCTATAAACAAATCTACTAGTTTCCTTTGGCCTGGTCATACAAATTTCGCCAATCAGCATGCAGTTTAATAAACACTGTAGGCTTTCATAATTTCTGTATCGCTTTCAACTCGAGTTTTGATAGGCTTACACAGACACCTTCTGCGAGGCCAGAAGCCAGCTTAAATGGCTGGGGCTGAAAAAGCATATATACATATGAATAATTGTATTCTATGTATTACCGTCAGTAAGCCCATATATGTTGCCACATGTCTTCTGTGTGAGAGAAGAGCATGCTATGAGAGGCTAGTAAATGCCTGATACAGTTATCGTTGGCTTGTGCCTTATTCATCTTTCTTGTCGAAACGAAATACAAAAAGGAGAATGGCATGCTAAAGTTTTTTGTTTTGTTTTGACAGTGATATTTGACTGTAATGCAGTAAAGTTTTCTCTCCACACTCTTTGTCCTTTAATTTGATCTTTTAGTATGCTAATAATATGGAAGTATAAGCCGTTAATAGAAGGGTTAATTTCATCATATTTATAGCTGTTTCTGAATTTCCATATTTGCCATTTTGTTTCATAAATAACGAAGTTGAGTATATTTAATTTCCCTGGCTTACTATAGAATCCTACAGCAACAATGTTACATGTTCAAATTTAAGATTGTAGAGATCTCTGAAATACCATTTAAAATTACATTTATAGTTTCCCACAGTGGTTTAATAACATCGTAGTCAAAGAATAAATGAAACTGAGTTTCTCTATCATTTTTACACATACTGCATAAACCGTTCGATAATCTCGTAGTATGTGATTGATGTTCCGTATAAATAGCGTTATGCAGAATTGAATTGAATTGGGGTTTGAAGGCGCACCAACACATGAAAGGTTATATGGTGCCTAACAGGAATGAACATGCCAGGCTCATCCTCCATGTACATCGAGATAAAATATGGAGAAAGGGCCTAGAACCTTCTCACCCTGAACTGCAGAGTTGCTGCAAATTCTATTGTAGATACTCCATTTACGCTGGAGCCACGTTATAGTTTTTCTGCCACTGCTCTAGTGATGTGAGCGAGATGGCACCTAAAACAATGCAGGGGTCATGATGAAGACCTTTAATGAGCATGATTTTTTTATATAAAATAAACATGAATTTGGGGTGGTTCTACCACTCTGCCTTCCCCTCCAACGGGATCTGCAGTGGCTCTATTTTTTGCCCTGTAACCAAACGGGGCCCCCGGAACCATACAGGGAAGATTTCAATGACTTCGATGACCCAAATGGGTATTTTATATTTTGTCAAATTGGTTTCCATGTGATAGAGCTACACCTTATTTTCCCTCCCATTTAAGTTTGGTTTTAAGTTTATCAACTTTATTGTTCACTGACATTAAAATATGCTTTATTTTTAATTTATTCGTTAGATTTTTTGTTCTTACTGTTTAAAATGTAGTTTCTTTCATATTGAATGTCCTATTCGTTTCAACAGCATATGCACATGACTTCACTGCTAAAATGTATTGTTTTGGAATCAATGATTTTAATCTCGTCCATTCGGAAATCCAATTTTGTTTATGTTTAAGTTGTTTCAGTAAATCCTCGCTTGAAAGAAAATCATTAGTGTTTTCAATCCAAATGTCCGCTAATGTGAAAATGCCACTTTTTGTACAAATATTTGTGTACTAATTAAGCTGTACCCCCTTCACGATGCGCCAACGCTAAGCACAACACAGGAAGTGTGCAGATCCAAATGGTTTATTTATAGCAAAGGTAATGTTTAAGTAAACACAAGAGTTAACAAGATACTCCAGTATTGCATGGCAATACATGATGTCCCCTACCGGTCAGATGCTAAATGATTTTTGTTTGACCAAACCAAACAAAAGGCTATGATTTAGACAAATAACAAAGGCATGCTACATTTTGCAACCTTAACAAAATAAGTTTGAGTAGTACATAATTTCCTTACAAATTTGTAAAGGATATACCTCACTTTTTGTTCTAAAATACAGTAAGTTCACATATTACAAATATAATACAAGTAATAAAAATACATACACAAAAAACAGGAATTAACATCAATTTCAAGTCATATAATATGCAACTCTATTTGAAGGGAAGTTACTATTGAATATTTATTGAGTATAAAGATAGACGTATTAAGCTCCCTTATTCAGCTGTATTACTAACGACGGAATTCTGTTACCATAACAACCACAATTTTGGCCACATCACCAAAATAAAATTGTGTACAAAATCTCCATATGCTCCTCTATCTATGTACCAAGTTTTATTACAATATCTTTTATAGTTTTCAAGTTATAGCACGATACTATTTTGTGTGCATTTTTTTTTACTATTTTGTTGCCATAGCAACCACAATTTTGGCCATATCAACAAAATTAAATAACGTGCATACACCTTATGCCCCTCTACCATATGCAAAATAATTCATGAAAATATATTTTATACTTAAGTTATCCCAGGATCCAGTTTTCCGGATGGACCGACAGACAGACGTGAGGTAAACCTATATATAGCCCCTCCGGTGACACCGTCGGGGGACTAAAAAGTCAGCCTGCCTATTAACAAAGCGTACGTTCTAATCGTATCAATACCAGCTGGACCACTGGGATTTACCTGCAAATCTTGATACGACAACAAACAACCAAATATGACACAAAGTCACTATCTTAACTTAAACACAACTAATCATACTAATCAACCACATAACAATGCATATCAATACCATTAACTAAGTTACATAAACATACAAAAATCGCAACAACTCAAATCAATTGTTAACACTAATAACCACACAATTTCAATTAATCAACATCAATAACAATCACAACCCGTATCAAACATACTACACACAGCTCACATAACCTACCCCCCCAAACAACAAACACCAACATAAATCTATAAACATCACTTCATCCCCCCCCATACAATTACCACATATCCACCAACCACCCCCACCTCTTTAATAATCAACCCCCATCTTCCTTACCCCCTCATCCCCCAATCTTAAACCCTTTCCCCCCTCCAAATCCTACAAATCCATTTCTACATTAAACACACACTAACAAAATCAAAACCATTAACCAAACCCACCCACCCCAAAACCTACAACACAAACTAAACAACACACCTAAAACCACACAACAATTATCCACCACACCCCCCCCACCACACATCCCCCCCCCAATCAACACACCAACACAACCCAACATCAATCCCCATCCAAACATACTCCCCCACCTTTCTTCCTAAAAACCCCCCACCTCAATCATCTACAAAACCCTCCCCCCAAACTACACTTTAACCACTCATAAACAACCCAATAAATTATACTTATATATAAAACATTCCAATCCCAATCACTATAAATCAACCCACTTCACACTATTTAACTCTCCCATCCATTTAACAAATATATACACTTCTTCCAAACTAATAATATTCCCCCCTTTAATAATTCCAACTCTAACACCAATCTCATAACCCTCCCACTCCAACACTACTACTTTCTCTAATTCAACTCATACACAACACAAATTCTATTAATCTCACCCACCCATCATATAATCTCAAAACCCCAACCCATAACACTTACTAAACAACCAACCATTCCCCTATCCCCCATCCCTCAATTAACAACCTAATCCCCTCCCTCCTCCACACATCTTCTTTAAAAACCTTCCACCCTACAACAACTAACCATTAATCTCCATTTTTTACAACCTCATCCCAACATCCCAACACAACATCAACCCAAACAACAACAACAAATCATAACTTCACACATCATTACTAAATAAATATTCCTCTCCCTCCCTCAAAAAATCTACACCCTTACATACACCAATCACTACCTCCACTCCCCAAACCCATCCATAATCCCCCCTAATTCAATCCCATTTCTAAAAACATACACCATCAAACCACCCCCCCCTTTACCAACTCACCCATTTCTTAAACCATCCCAATTATTATTACCACACATCTCAACCCCCCCCCACCCATCACCACATCACTCACCAAAACAACTAATAATAATAATATCTACATCTCTACATTACTACCAATACAAAAAAACCAACACACTTAACCCC